>JAYDZE010579776.1:0-11238 GCA_034509125.1 Monilaria moniliformis | reverse complement strand
ATCGGTGCCGTCAAAAGTCGGTTAACCGACATGTCGGTTCGGTTATTAACCGAACCGACCGAATACTCAGCCCTAATAGTTAGTCATAGATGTCTATTTAATTGCATCAATTGCACGTGGAATAAACATTTACCTTCTAATTTTGAGGATGTTAATTTGTAATTTGATTTTATTTTTTTACAATAATTGCGTACTTGTAGAGTTGAAGGCTAACTTGTGATCTCTTTTACAAACTAATTTTTACAATAATTGATAATTTTAAAAAATGAAAAAAAATAATCATAAGTTCTGTTAGACTTAAAATTTCCCTCCCAATTTAGTCATAGAAGAAGGTGTGTGTATATTATTATCAAGCGAATTTTATATGCCACAGAATTCTTTCATTCTGCCTGCAGAGCTAGTCGGTTAGATAAAGAGGAAAAAGAATTCAAAGATCTTGACTGTCTGCTGGAATGGACCCGGTGACAATATGAGGGCAATATTTGAGAAAGCGATCCTGAAAAACGCAAGACAGTTTTTCCAATTAGGCGACAGTGATAAAGAATATATTTGAATCTGATGCCAGCAGTACTGATGATAAGATTCTGATGACGATTATCAAAATGGCGATGACGACAACAGCAAGATTCTGGATGATGAAGGGGTGTTAAATTAATGTACTTTCTAGAATAACGAAGAAGGTCCTAAATATAGAAAATTCTAGAATAGGTATTATAAAATCTAAGAGTCTTTCTAAAAAAAATTACCTAGGCACTTGTAAGAGAAATCTAGAAGCTAGAAACTAGATATCAATTATAAAGAATTCTAAAAAAATATGGTGGCTTCATCCACCAACTATAAATAACACATCATTTTCAAGTGAAGTGGAAATAAAAAATCTCTTCTCCACACCAAAACTCCTTTTACTACAACCTTTCCTCCACAAAACTTGAGTTTATATCTTATCTCACTTAGTCCCTCTCCCGAAATCCAATAAACTCTTTAGTATATTATAAATACAACAAAAATATTATTAATTTGAAAATATGTAACAGAAAAGAAAGATAGAAGTAAGTGGGTTGGGTGCTAGCCATTTGAGAAAGAGGGTCCCATCAAAGCCATAAAGCTTTAGGCATTGTTTCAAAAAATATTTATGTTGGATTTTTTAAATTAATTGAGAGAGACGACAAGCAACAATCAATTGATTTTGATTTTACTAATCTCTCAATTAAAATAATTATACGAATTGAAAAATAATAAAAAGTATGAAATGAAAAAAAATAGAGTTGTGGTTGGATTATAGGTGTTATGACTGATGTGTGGTTGAATAGTGAAAGCTGACGTGACAGTTGAAAATGGACGTGCGACTGACTTTTTTAGGGCTGGGTTGTGGATGCCCCAAAAACCAACAAACGAAAAACTGATGTTGAAGCTGATGAGGGGGACTTTTCGGTCCTTGCATTGGCGAGCGGGTTCTTTGAATTTGATGAAGTGGAAACGGTTCATTATGAAGCGGCAACTGATGATGAAGACTATTCTGATTTTGACGATGACGAGGTGACATGGATGTTTATTGACTGTGAAAACATGTTTTCTTGAACTATGGATATAGAATATGTCGCGATTCTTTGTTTTGATTTCTAGATACTTAATGATAACCATTTCTTGGGAATGGAAATTGATAGATTTTAGCAATTTCTTCGGAATTATGAATGGATTTTATTTCAATTTTGATACTAGTCACGTATAATTGTCAAATAGGTCGGGCTGACCTAGCTGAGTCTGGCCCAAGTCACCTCGTCCATGTCAAGTATAGTTATGGGCTGGCCCAACTTAGTTGACCCTGTTGAGCCTGACCCAACTCACTGGACCTGGGCCTGGCCTAGGCCGGCCTACTTGACAAGTATAGTTACGCAGTTGATTTTCGATATTAATGATGCATGTGAATGGATGGATTTTATTTCTACTTTTTAATTATGTTTCTCTTTGAACTGATTATATCAAGTTGGGTTTGTAATGTTTCTTTTTTCTTTTTTCCATGGGGATTGAATAAAATTTAATTCGATCAGATGAAAATTAAAAGTTTAATTGTCAGATAAAATTTAAAATTAATTTATGAAACAAAATTTAATAATTATAGTGTAATTTGAGAATTTAATAATAAAAGTTTAGAAATTATTAAAAAATTAAGTTAAGGTTTATAAAATTCAAATAGTAATTAGTATTATAAATTAAGTTAATTAAAATATTTATTTGAATTATCATAATAGGTGTTGTTTTATATTATATTATATTATTGATGAAAGTGTAGAATTAATTACAAGTATTTAAGAGAAATTATTATGTAGTGAAGAGGATTGGGGTGAACATATATGCAGACATAACGTTGGGCTTTTGTAAATAAAGAAAATTGAAGTCCTTACTTTAGGCTCAATAGGACCAATTAGACAAGAAAATATTTTCCTCACTCTCTCTACTCAAATTCTCGGCTCCCACATGACCAAATAAGGTTTTTTTCTCTCTCTTTCCGGTCACACACACACGCATAAACTCTCTCTCTCCCTGCTTCGCCCCGCCGCCTTCTCATCTCTCCCTCCCTCTCGGCCGCCTCTTCCTGCGCGTGCACCGAGACACGCGCATACACACACATACGTTTTCCCCTTCTCGGCCTTCACCACCCTAATACTCACTGTGCCGCCGGCTTCTGCTTCTTCTTCCCGCTTCAATTTCTCCGCCCCTGCACTTGACACACTCGACGCATACCCACACAGTAAATATATAATTTTCTGTGTAGTTGATTTCTTCATTTTTTTTGGATTCCAAGTTTGAAATGTTGGGGATATTGATTGATGATATGCGAAATTGTCTTGGGTGAGATTGAGACAGAAATTAACAAAATTTGGGAATTAATTTGAAGAAGCCGATAGTTTTAGAGTTTTGGAGTAACGGTTGAGATTCTGTGAATCGTTTGAATTGATTAAAGCCGTGGCGTTAAACAAAAATTAAAACAGGCACTATGGATCAAGACAGTCAAATAGCCGAAATTCTTACAAGTGGGAAGTGGTGAGATGTTTGTTGGAACAATTTTAATTAACTTGTGTAATAGAAGTTAAATGAAAAGAGAGATGGGTGTGATTCTGTAAAGTATGCAATACTAGTTTGTAGCTTATGTTGGGGAAGTTAATCGAAATTTTTCTTGGTGGGAAAACAGGAATATCGACATCCACTATCAAGAATAAGTTACTGCTTGTGTCGACCAATACGTTTATACATACATGCATACATATGTTCAATTTTGAACTAAATTTCCCAGTCCACGTACATCCACACATTTGGTCACCACTATACTAGTTATTAATTATCCTGGAAGATGCAAGGAACATGCATATTGAAGAAGCCATTAGTGATTGCCGAATTCGGAAAGTGGAGCAAATATGGTTTGGAATTGGATGAGAGAGACTTGCACATGGGGGATATAATACAGAGATATATATATATATATATAGATATATAGATATGCAACAAGTGAAGGTACAATGAGTGGAAGCTTGGTATGGCAGGTGAATATCATGATGGATATGAGATCATCTAATTGCAGAGCCCATCAACGGCTGGGATCATTTCAAGGCAATCTCATGCCATGAACGCATTAATTAGTGAGAGTCGGGCTTCACTAATTTTCAAATGAAGCAATAAAAATATTGGGCCAAAGTTAGGTGATATTGGATCTTCTTGTAGGCCCGTTTTTAACTATTGGTGTGTCTGCAGGCTGCAGCCATCCGTCTAAAGAAAAGAACAAGACAAGGTGATGCATCAAACAGCTCTACTTTTAGTTTAGGCCCCATTTTTTGTTTCATGGCATAAATTATTTCAATATAGATAGATTCTACCAATTTTGATGATATTACTTGATTTAACTTTATGTTTGTTTCAATGATTAATTAACTTGATTTCCCAATTTGGATTGTAGTCCTTTCCCATCAGCATCATTTTGTACCCATATACAATTACTAGGCCCTTAATGCACCAATGGTGTACACTATTTGTACCGACACACACACACAATTATATATCTATAATTTTTTTTTAATTCTAATATCTCATAAATTATATTGGGGATGTCAAATTTACAAATTACATAAAAATCGATAAAAATCAAAACTCGATCGGATAGTCATTCTTTTTTGCTTTAGCTTCAAAAAGATCAATACAAGAATAACTCAAGCTTTAATTTCTATGTAATTTGTAAAGTTTGTGATCATGGCAACAATTTATGAAGTATTGGAGTAAAATGAAATAATAGGAAAAAAGTTTATGTGAACTAAATCATGTTACGGTATATCTTAAGAGTTTCTTAACAAAATCCCACCGTGTACAAATTGCAATAAAATTGAATTATTATTAAAAAGGAAAATATTAGTGATCCAAAAGAAGACATGTATTAAGCTTTTGACCAATCCTTTTAGTTATACAGCCGGCATGTGTTTGCACAAGTAAGCAATGAAAATTAAATTAATTTTGGAGTAGAAAATCATAGGGTTTCAAGTATTTACGCTACTTCTTGCTTTAGCCAAAATGAAGGTGATTATATTTATCACAAGTTCCAAAGAAATGAAGAGCCCACACAAACACATATAGTTAATATACTATATGTATAGACAATATAATAATTATTTATATTTTGAAATAATAGTTTGTCCTTATATATAGGGGGGTAAGTATGAATGTATAGAGGAACATATATTAAGTGGTAATTAAGCATGTTCATTATTATTGGTATGATATATAAAACTGGCCCATTTCATTACATGAAATGATGTAAAGATATGGTTCTAAAAAAATGATGTAAAGGTATGCATTTTGGCTTTAATCTGTAGTTAAGTATCCATTATATTAATTAATCTAATCTTATCATCGTTGTTGTTACACGTACGCACATACATGTATCTGACAATACTGCAACCTTTAAGCTGCCTGCTTAATTTATAATACATCTGCAATTAATATGATTTAATAGTTACTTTTCAAATAATCAAGAAATCCTTAAAAAGCCTACATTCTTGCGATTACTTGGACAATATCTATATTTATGTATATATTTCCTCCTCAAAATGTTGCTTGATATATAGTCCTTCTGTCTAACCCATCATTTAGTTAATTGCACAGGGAATTAGGGCCATAATGCCTAATTATTTCATGGGATCCGCGACTTTAATTTAACAAACTCTAATCATTGTTGCTCTTTTACTATACAAGATTTGTCACCTGACGTGCTGAAAAATTCTATAGGAACAATAATTTATGAAAATGATCGATGATAAAAGCATTTTGTTCTTAATTTACTCTTAAAATCCGAGTTCGTTTGTTTTTATTTTTATAATTAACAAAAATATTGATCTAATGGGGAAATTGCATGTATGAATTTAAAGTTTAGACATGAACCTTAAACACATCAATTGCTCCACTGATGACTTATCTATTGTTTGTTTTTTCTTTCTTTTTCAAATAGATGTTCCCCAAAAACTATTTAGCATTTGAACTCTTTCGACTTTTTTGTCAATTAGAGAGTGAAAAGCGTAGAAGTTGTCGTTCGTGAAGGAGTATGCACTTTAATTTGGCGCCCTTTTCAAATTACAAACATTATTATGAATGTTTTATACAAAATATATTAAAAATGAATTAATAATTTTATATTACAACTTTAGAATAGAAGAGGAGGGGCGATGTTTTCAACAAAGGGAGATCAAAGTCTTAGTCTTAAAGAAGGCTGAAAAGATTATTTTATTTCATAATCCCAAGAAGTCTTTAGTGTACGTAACATAAATCAAAATTTCAAATCTGAAGTCCCAATTCACGAAACTAAAAATAAGGTGTGTTTATATATGTGTATGTAATGAATGTAATTAAAGTATCCTACCCACCACGTCTTGGACTCATACTGATTGGTATGGTGGAAGTAGAAAATATTTTGGGAAGTTAAAGTTCAAAAATTTCCGCCGAAATATTAAATACTATAAAGTTTGAAAATTTTAAAAAATTGGCTTGGGTGCTCACACTCCCCCAATACCCCCATATACGTCACGTGAACCATTTGAAATGTTCCAAAAATCATACTAATTGAGTTGAAATAGTAATTCGTGCGACGCCCTAGCTCCCCCAATTTTCTTTTATATAATTGTAATTTTGATGATTCATCGAAAAATTGTGCTAAGGAGTAAATTGCAGTAAAAGCAAAATATTTTCAAATGAAGAAGAAGAAAAAATGGCATCGGCGATATGAAATAAAATATAACCTTCCTTATACTATTTTTTTCTACGTCAGCGTCTGTTATGAATTTGAAATAATATAAAGAAGATTAGGCGCCGATAGCTCACAGCGCAATCCAAGGTGGGGCTTCCTTTATTTGCTAATCTAAATAAGCTTTTGCGAGGGCGTTATTTTGGCGGTTTTTCAGTTGCGTGTTTCTTCTTTTTTTAAAAAAAATTATTAATTTATTTATTTTTTTCTGGTGTGCCCTAATCAAACCGGCCCACCACCATAATTACTATTCCTTTTTTTTGTTTATCTCTTTCAAAAAAGTGAATTAATATAAAAGGCTAAATAATTAATACTATCAAACAATATTACCCATTAGCGGGAAAATCCACCAATAAAGTTTAATATGAGTCCCATCATTTATCTATTAAATTTGATATGTTTGCTAGTGTGATGCTTGCAGCATCATTATTAAGTCCTTTCGAAAACAAGATGGGACTCAGCCCTCTCCCTATAATTACTGCCAATCTTGGTGTTGATTGTGTTAGTGGGTACCCAAATTTAGTTATATGTCTCTATATAAATTGGTTTGTTGGTCAAAGCGTATGATTTTCGTACAAAAAAAGAATTGCGCAAGAATTAGGTGGTTGAGTTGAATTAACAACCAATTAGAGCGGATGAAAAAGCCTTAATTTGCGTTGTTGCAATGAAATTAATTCCGGCGCCAATCCAAATGCCACGTCAACAAAAATTAGGGTTAGATATTAATTGTATCCCAAGAAGAGAGGAAGTGATTGTCTATATATATAAACCCATGCACGCTCAATCAAGCCACACAACCAATTCATCGAGCCTTTGTACTTGGAGAGAATTATCTCCATCCATCTCTTCAAGTACAATGCCTCTTTCCCAATTCCTACTTTTCCTCTTATTCTTCAATATCTATCTCCTTTGCGTCCAATGCAACCCTAATTACCGAGATGCCCTCGCCAAATCCATCCTCTTCTTCCAAGGCCAGAGGTCCGGCCGCCTCCCTCCACAAGAACTCAGCTGGAGAGCCACCTCCGGACTCTCTGATGGTAGCCTCGCCGGCGTAAGTGCAATTTACCTCTTCTTCTGCATTAGCATATTCGGGTGCAATATCTTTGATGGAAAATGATGGAAGACATATATATATTTTCATTTCTTTTCCACTCTTTCCACATTTTTAGTAGGGAGAATATTTTTTTCTGAATAGAAAGGACACATATCTCGGACTCTTTTTCTTCATTTTCACTTTAATTTATTGTAATATTATTATAAAGTATTGTTATGATAATAGTTTCTTTATTTTTTCCATATTTTCACTTTAAAAAACATGAAATAAATAAGTGGGGACCAGTTAAATGCCATAAAATTCTGCTATCTTTTTTTTAAAGAATATTTTGCTTTCTTTTATTATGTCTCATTTTCTTATAATTAATTGCAGGTGGACTTAACCGGAGGATACTACGATGCCGGCGACAATGTGAAGTTCAACTTTCCGATGGCGTACACCACGACAATGCTGTCGTGGAGCGTCATCGAATATGGCAAGAAGCTGGGCCCGCAGCTGCCAGCCACGCGGGCCGCCATCCGGTGGGCCACTGACTACCTTCTCAAGTGCGCCCGCACTACGCCGGGGAGGCTCTACGTCGGCGTCGGCGACCCCAACGCCGACCACAAGTGCTGGGAGAGGCCGGAGGATATGGACACGGTGAGAAGCGTCTACTACGTCTCGGCCGCAAACCCGGGGTCCGACGTCGCCGGCGAAACGGCGGCGGCGTTGGCAGCGGCTTCCATTGTTTTCAAGAAAGTGGATCATAGCTACTCGAGGCTGCTGCTGGCGACTGCTAAAAATGTGATGCAATTTGCGATGCAGCATAGAGGGTCGTATAGTGACTCTCTTGGCTCTAATGTGTGCCCTTTCTATTGCTCCTATTCGGGTTATACGGTATATTACATTCTTTTATATTGTACTATACTCGTTTTTTGTATTTACCATTATGCATTGGTAAGAGGATTTACGGTACTATGGAAAGATATAAGGGATCTATATGATCTCTTGTCTTTATATATATACATATACTCATGTTGTTGGTGTTGTTGGCAGGATGAGTTGCTCTGGGGAGCTGGGTGGCTGTTCAGAGCGACCAACCAAATGTATTACCTTAATTTTTTGAAATCGGTTGGTGGGAACGATGGCACCGACATTTTTAGCTGGGACAACAAGTATGCTGGAGCTCGTGTGCTCCTAGCAAGGGTGAGACTAATTGAATAAATCAGGATAATATTATCAATATTTGGTTGATTTTAATGAATGTTGTTTTTGCAGAGGAGCTTAGTGAATAATGATGAGACATTTGGGACATATAGACATCAAGCAGAGGATTTCATGTGTAGAATACTGCCTAATTCCCCTTCCTCCACCACACAATACACCAAAGGTTGGCCTAAAAATCTCTATATTCATTCAATTTAATTAATAATTGATTGAATTTGTGATTGATTGATATTATACTATAGGAGGTTTGATGTACAAGATGGCGTCTAGCAATCTACAATATGTAACATCCATAACTTTCTTGCTCACAACCTACTCTAAATACATGGCTACGGCCAAACACACCTTCACTTGTGGGAATCTCCTCGTCACTTCTCAGACTCTGCGGAGTCTGGCCAAAAGACAGGTGAAATGTTTTATCAACTCAATTGCAATTGTCGTAATTAAATTCTACTTATTATTAATTGTATACCTACAAAATTTTTGATTTGATGAATGCATATTGTAGGTGGATTATATATTAGGAGATAATCCGATGAAGATGTCTTATATGGTGGGGTACGGGCCGAATTATCCCAAGAGGATTCATCACAGAGGATCTTCACTGCCCTCGGTCACAGCTCACCCCCAGACGTTGGGGTGTGAGGCCGGATTTCAGCCTTACTTCTACGGTTCGAGTCCAAATCCGAATACGCTCATAGGCGCTGTTGTTGGTGGGCCCAACCAGAACGATTTCTTCCCGGATGAAAGAGGGGATTATAGTCATTCTGAGCCTACTACTTATATCAATGCTGCATTAGTTGGGCCCTTGGCATTCTTTGCTGGGAGGTCTTGATTTGATCATCAAATATTATAGTGTCACAACTTGCAAATGTAAATATAAATGTATGGTTATTGCTATGTATGTTTGGGAAATTGGGCATTTGTCACCAGATGTGATCCATCACTTAAGCACATTTAGGTGAAGTTGATGAAGATTTCTTCTCATTATAGTGTAATGCTGCTCAATGCAGATCAATACAGAAAGCTCTCAACTTGATTTGGTTTGAATATATGGTTGAAAAATATGATCTATCGATCTTTTTCTTTATAACGGTTTGGAAGCAGATCTGTACTGAATATGTTGGCCCAGCCCACCAATTAACTATTGGATATTAGTATTCTCAATTTTTTTATTATCCTACCACAAAATCTGGAAGCTCGACTCCAAGTGGGAGACTGGGAGTTTTCAAATTTTTAGAATTCAAGCTAATCGATCGACCGAAAATAAATTTAATTTATATTCTTTTTGTTAAATGAATTTTTTTATATGCAAACCACTAACACGTAATTATTCGATTCGACTCGATTTATTTGATGTTTGTTAATTCTGCATAAAGGGTAAAAATAAAAATATATATTAAATAAAGATAAAAAATTTACAAAATTAACGATAGATAAATGGGGTTATCCTTTTACTTTATTTTAATTTTTTTCATTGTAAATATGTCCACAATTAAATGCTAAATATTGATCATAATTACTATTTTCGTGTTATTTAATTTTGAGGTCATAGTGACAATAATATAAACAACTAGACATTATAGATTTAGGGTTTCTCAATCCCCTTCTCCTTCTTCTTCAGTGTTGTCAGACAACGAATTAGGGTTTTATCGCCATTGTTGAGACGTGAAGAAGAAAAAGAAAGGAATTAAAGATGAGGCCGATATTGATGAAAGGGCACGAGAGGCCTCTGACGTTTCTCAAGTACAACCGTGACGGCGATTTGCTCTTCTCCTGTGCCAAGGACCACGATCCCACCGTCTGGTTCGCGGACAACGGCGAGCGCCTCGGCACTTACCGCGGTCACAATGGCGCTGTTTGGACCTGCGACATTTCCAGTATTATCTCCTTTTTCTCTTATTTTCCCCGATTTCTGGAGTTTGATAAGCGGAACCTTCGTAATTCGAGGCACCTCCAAATTAAGAGGAGTTTAGGAGTGTTAATTTTATTCTTTATAGACTTGCTTGATTTGAATTCCTTGCACGCAAATGCCTGCCGGAGAATATGCAACTTTAGGATTTTATGTGGTTTTTTGGGGTTTGTGGATGGATGGGTGAATTTATTTTGGGCTTGTTTTAACTGTAAGTTCGTAAATTTACTTGAATTAAGGAGAGTTTTTGGATCGGCAAAGAGTTCATTTTTATGACGTTTTCTTTCCCTACTTATTCCCCAAGTTAATAGCGAGCTAAAATATGACAATTTTTATAGTGTGTTCATGACCTCATGATGGATGCTGTCGAAAGTAATGAGTTAGCTTGTGCGGTTTTGGTGGATGGATGAGTGAATTAGGCTCTGTTTTAGCTCTAAGTTTGTAGTTGTAGTCGAACGAAGGATGTTACAGAGATTTTGGATAGGAAATATGTGATTTTTATGCTGATTGCTGCCTTTTCTTTCATGTTTTGGGTTGCCAAGTTAGTAACTTGGTGGTATGATGATTTTGATGGATCGTTTTTGTTGTTTAGGGGATTCCACAAGGCTTATAACCGGAAGTGCTGATCAGACCGCAAAGTTATGGGATGTCAGAACAGGAACTCCGCTCTTCACCTTCAATTTTGATTCACCAACGAGGTCTGTTGATTTCTCTGTTGGTGATAAGCTTGCAGTCATAACAACAGATCCTTTCATGGGATTGCCCTCTGCTATTCACATCAAACGCATA
>JAYDZE010579765.1:0-11238 GCA_034509125.1 Monilaria moniliformis | reverse complement strand
GGTTTAGAGTTAAATGAATATGGAATGGAGCAACAACGGATTGCATACATGCGTTTCTTGGGGGAACTGTATAACTACGAACTTGTTGATTCATCTGTCATTTTTGATACGCTCTATCTGATTCTTTCTTTCGGACATGGGACAACAGAGGTATGGAATTCTTATGTCAAACCACACATTTATGACTTATAATGTTCAATTTGTTACAAATTGTAGTGGCTGATTTTTCATTCTTATCTTGCTCTGACGAGTTTGACGTATGCTATTCCTGTGATTTGCTTTTGATAATAAATTATGATATTGAAATATTTTTTGTTTGAATATATTTTCTGCTGATCGTTTTATGAGAAATTCTGTCATATATATACCATCCTTCTCACACTGTTGTATTCAATCGTTCTTCTTATCAACCTTAATAAATTATAATGTAGATCATCTATTTTTGAAAGAGATCAAATTTAGTGACCTTTTGCACTTTTTAAAGTGGTCTATCATGCTTGTTTTTATTTATTGAAAATGTCAATCTATTAACTGTGATTTCTTGAAGGATCGGAAATAATCTAGTAAACATCTATCTTAGTCCTTTGTGTTAGTCCCTCTAATTTTGAAGCGGCATGTTAGTCCTTCAAATTCGGAAGGACATAGTTGTCAGTTTGAAGCCTCATCTTAGTCCCTCTGATTTCTTGGTATATTATATGATTAGAAAAGAAGTGGCTATTAATCCACTATAGAGACCACAAATATTGTCACTGTGATGTTCTGAGCTATATATCTCTACCTTATAAGAAAAAAATTCATGCTAGATCACTGGGCTTTGAATCCATGTTGAATAGGACTTGTCTTGCAGCTATTGATACCTTGAATTGTCATATTGTCACTGTATTGCTACAATACTTCCAATTTTAAGCAGCATTAATTGGTTTACTTTATTTCATTAGCAAGACACATTGGACCCTCCAGAGGACTGTTTTCGTATCAGAATGGTCATCATACTTCTTGAGACGTGTGGGCATTATTTTGATAGAGGTTCATCAAAAAGGAAGCTTGATCGGTTCTTGATACACTTCCAGAGGTATATTCTGAGAAAAGGTGTCCTTCCCCTGGATGTTGAATTTGATCTGCAGGTCAGTTTCTAACTTGGGTTATTTCTTGGCATGTGAAGTCTGGACTGGACTATTATCCTACCTAAATTACATTTTTCATGATGTCAAATAAATGAACATAGGATTAAACAAAACCAAATTCAAAAGCCTAGTAATGAATAAATTATCTGGAACAGTTATCCTAAAAATTCGGATTTGGGTAGGATTGGCCGAATTGTAGGATACAAGTTTCAAGTTTTGAGATTGTCCTTTAAGTCTCTTTCTCCTCCAAGAATAAAGTAGATTTGATGTGCACACTACACAGCAGAGTTAACTTGTTTGCAGCCTTCACTTTGTTGGTTGGAACTTGGAAGGCAACAAATTTAATTCATGAAAGTGGGTTTGAAATTTTGTTGCACCATAAATAAGAGTAGAAATGTATATATCCATTTGAATGCATAATTTCTGGTACAAGTAACAAAAATTAATGAATTTTATGTTGATGCCTTGCTCTTTGATGACAGACTCACGCATTATGTATATTATTCTCCTTGGAGAATTTAGTTGTGCATTATCCTCCTTGGAAAATCTGATATCCTGTCTGGTGTGTCCATCTTGAGGCGATTGAGACATATTTATGAAAGCCAGTATGATTATGTGTCAGAATAAAAGTTGGTTCATCCACATGAAAAGCTGCTAATTACCACCCATCTCATGATATGACGTGATACAAAAGTGTTTAATTCTTTTTCTGTGGGCTTGCCTTGGAAATTAGGATGTTAATGTCCCTAGTATTTTGTCAGCTGTTAAATTTTAAATTTTCTTACATGAGTGTTGGGATAGGATAAAAAATTGGAAAGTGGAATTGGTTCGCTAGTATTTGGTTCTTGAAATCATTTAGCTAATGTCTCCTTCCTTGTCAATCATTTAGGTTATTTAATGCTTAAGTGGTGTCATACACCAGCACCACATATAATATGGGTTATATCTTGAGTCATATTAATTTTAATCAAATATGTTTGTTTCATCTAAAATGATGTAAACGATGTAGGTTGCTAATGCATTGACTATTTATTTTCCCCATCATTACTGCTTTATCCTGTAACATGAGGTACTTCACTTATGACTTCTTTCAGATCTTACAAATGCAATTACTTTTCAGGATTTATTTGTTGAATTGAGGCCAAAGATGATACGTTATTCATCATTTGAGGAGGTTAATGCTGCTCTATCTGATCTTGAAGAGCTTGAACGCAAAGTTTCAGAGAAAGCTCACAGTAATGCTGCTCTATCTGATCTTGAAGAGCTTGAACACAGAGTTTCAGAGAAAGCTCACAGCGAGAAGTACTCAGACTTGGAAAAACCTCCCCGGAGGACGAGTTCTGGCACTCTATCTGTCAATGGACAAAGACCTGGTGATGGCACTGAGGAAAATGGTGAATTACGCGAAGATGATGTTGGGGAGACAGATAGTGACTCTGGAAGTGGCACCATTGAGAACATTGATCAGGATGATGGAGAAACTGACCAAGATGAGGTTGGTGAAAGTGAAGATGAATATGATGATGGACGGGATCCTGCTTCAGATGAAGACGATGAGGTTCGTGTAAGGCAGAAGGTAGCCAAAGTAGACCCTCAGGAGGTGGCTGATTTTGACCGGGAACTGCGGGCTCTAATGCAGGCAAGATTTTGAATTTATTTTCCATTTGGGTCAACCTGTGTTGGATGCTTAAGAACCCATATATGTATTCCTGCTCTGTCAAAGTTGGTGGTACTTGTGGCACTGTGAAAACGAAAATCTTCCAGTTTGCTCCTTTTCCGATTTTCTGCAAAAATTGAACAATGACTAAAATCTCAAATTAATTTAACTAAAGTAAATTGTTGAATGAATGCAGGAAAGTCTGGATTCAAGAAAGTTGGAGTTGCGCTCACGGCCAACAATAAATATGATGATACCCATGAATTTGTTTGAAGGCCCGGTGAAGGAACACCATGGAAGAGGACCTGAAGGTGAAAGTGGTGATGAGATAACAGATGAAGGGACTGGTGGAAGCAAGGAAGTCCAGGTGAAGGTGCTTGTGAAGCGTGGTAACAAGCAACAGACGAAGCAGATGTATATCCCTCGTGATTGCTCTCTCGTGCAGAGCACAAAGCAAAAAGAAGCAGCCGAGCTCGAAGAGAAACAAGACATAAAGCGTCTCGTCCTAGAATACAACGATAGAGAAGAGGAGGAACTGAACGGAGGTATGCAGCCTCTAAACTCGTCTCACAGTGGAGGTAGAGTGTCAAACAGGGGCCATTCATGGGATGGGCAGCATAAGTCTGGAGGGCCGCGTCATCGGCATATTTACCATTCTGGTGCCGGTGTTTACTATGGCAGGCGAAGATAATTTCTTCCACAATCGTTGCAAGAGAGCACGAGTTGCCCAAGCAACGGAAGCGAAGCTGCGCCAGCCATATTAACCGGCCTTCACTAGTGAAAAGATTGCAAGATTATCAAAGTCAGCAGTTCCGGCCTACTTTTGTTGGGAAGAAGTGCTCTTCGCAGCGTTGGAATTGGTATATAGGCTCGTATTGTTGAGAGGTGATGGAATGTGAAAACCACCTTTACTTGTAGAAAGGCAGGTTCTGAAAGGTGGTTTTAATTGGTGTGTAAGATCAATGGCGCTGGCAGTTACCCTCAGTTGTATCGAAATATCATTAGTTGAGTTTGTTTTGAGAAAATGTAGCTTGTAATATGCTATACCTAAATTGCCATTTGTTGAAATGGTTTGCGTGCATATGATTAGAAAATTTATTCTCTTCGTTGTGTTCACTTCATGTATATGATTATATGATTGAGTATTTTAAAGATGTCTATGCTTAAAATTGTTCCATCCTGGTGAGTTACTAACATTATTTATAGGGATAGCAGTCTTTAATTTGAATTTCATATGCTGCAAAAGATTATGCCTGTAAATTATTGTACTATTAATTAATTTTGCGTCTGCAACCAAGTTCGGTTTATTCCTAAACTAAAATTAATTCATTGTTCATGTGGATACTCTAATATAGCAAAAAATGAAATTTAAATAACTTCAACCATCAACCAAAAACCTCTAAAATCTTAATTTGGTGAAACTGATTCTGATTGTAAAATCAAAATCAGTTAAAAGTGTGAGAATTTACAATCTTGTTGAAATGTGCAAAACCACAATTTGGCCAAAAGTTAGGTAACTTATAGGCCATTATCCTTTACTCTTATCTGTCTAAATTATCACTCTTAAGTAAACACCTTCTAGGGGTTTCTTTGTTATTATAGCAGTGGTAAAGAATCCACTATGAGTTTGAAACAGCAGCAGTAAGAACTTAATTGGATCAATATTTCACTCAGTTACATTTCAATCTTGTTCGCCCCTAGAAAATTGCAGCATCTTTGTACATATACTATAGGTCACTGGTAGCTTGTGATAAGCCGATTAGAAGCACAATTTTAGCAGAGAAGATTTAAACAAATTCTCAAGTGAGAAATCTTGATCTCGAGTAGATATCTAAAGCTCTGCTTGGTTACTGCTTCTGTAGCCAGATCTCCTCATTTATGACTCATCAGTATCAGTCAAAACGTGATCAGTAGTATGAGATGCTGTAGACGAGCTTCCTGTGGTTTTGTCTCTCAAAGTTTATGATAAGATCATCAACGCATTCCTCCCAGTTTTCAGCAGCCTCGATCTGCAGATGATTGCATATAACAGTGAGCAACTAAAACTACTGTTTTCGATCTCTGGATGGCAAACAAGTGTACCTCTTGACATAACTGTAGCGCAAGCCGGCCACCAATTGCTGCCTCCTCGTGGTTATCTTTTACTTCCAAGTTGATGGCTAAAACAGGCTTCAAAAGCACATGCTTCCGATTATGTAGATCTGTCATATGCACACAGACATTGAGCTGATTGATTACAGAGATATTTTTGAATATATGAAAGAAAGTAAGCACATCTAGAACTAGTACGGTATAATACTTGTATCTAGGGAATCAACGAGTTGGTGATGTGAATTTTTCAAATCAACTAACGAAAATGATATAGTGGTATGATCAATGATGTCAAGTCATGACATGCTAGTACTCTATGTTTCCTTTGTTTCCATCATAAACACAGTACAAAAGAATAGATATATTGCCAGAGGCCTCAAGTCACCATGTCTAACTAAATACGGAAAATTCACTGCCAAGCGGCATACATAAACATAAAGCTTTGAAATAAATGTGCAATTTCATGCCCTGAAACAAATAATGTATTACACAATTCATTAGCATATTCGGTTCAAGTATCCCATTAACATATTTAAAATATTTAATTCCTATGAGGATATCTCTCATTTTCGCAAGGATTTTAATTGGCGAGTGATATTTGTATCCAGAATAAAACTTTCAACTTGTAAATTATTCACACAGGCAAATGACAAAACTAATCCATAAAATAAACTTCACAATCATGGGAGAAAAGGTCACAGTCTGCTTTGACATACGAACCTTCAAGAACCATATCAAAAACTTTTTCTTCGAATGTAAGTACCACATCAAATGTACCGTCTGCAGCATTTTCTTGCCAACGTTGAGGGGCAGTTTTTACAGATAAGTTCCTCTTGAGCATTGGTAGTATTCCGTTTCGACGATATCTGTACAGTTTGAATATTTGAGGCTGAAATATTAAAATATAAGGACAAGATTTAAACTAACACGAGCATGCATATATGTTCATTTGTTCATTGTCAATTTGTCATATTGGTGATATATTAAGCATCAAGGTTGAGAACATCTGATCCAAAATAAATTACTTGACTCACCACATATCTGAGCTACAAACATATATGTTATTATCCATGGTATCACAGTAAGCAGTGCTCAGCTACACACGACGACCACATAAAGAGTTTTTAGTATTTATGAAGCTACATAATAAAACAATGTAAGCCACAACTGCATCTCACAGCTAAGCAACTCCCACACAGAGTGCAGTCAGTTTACATAAACTAACATTATAATATCTACTAAATATAACAAAAGTTCTTCTATTTTCTAAACAAACAAAACAACCTTAGAGAGAGAAAGAGAGCTAATCCTGTAATATACCAATACCCAAAACTACATTAACCCCAGAACAAAAGTTTCCAAACAGACAATATCACAAAAATATATTTTTCACAGTAAACATACAAAATAGAGGGAAGAAAAATATGGGATCTGATGGGGGGGGGGGGGATGGCATAAAAGAGAAGTTCACAACTTGAGGTCCCTTACAGGGGGTTCTGAAATTGTAGACGTGCAAATGATTGAATTCACTAGTTCATGTTTTCTTGTTTGGAAACTGCAAGAATGTTACTATCATGAAATGCAATACTTATGTCCATATATTAAAATTACATATATTCTTTTACTTCTCAGCTTAAATTTTCTTCGACTCTTTTGAGCAAAACTTGCTTCCACAATTGACTTTGCATACTATTGACATCAACACCAAATATAACCTGCAACAATTGCTCCGGTGTCATCTCTCCTCTACAAAACGTATTCCCCCACCGTCGTCTAAATTCATTTACATTCCAATCACGTAGTTCTTCTGTTAGCTGATATCCTATCATCATCCTAAGATTTGCCTGAGACAGCTCACAAGCCAGCTAGACTAAAATCTGAGCTCTTCAATGAACCAATCTACCTCAAAACACCTACTGATCCTACTCACAACCTAACAAAGAATATCAATTAAAGATTTAAAATTACAATTACTACATGATGAACTATAACGCCAATTCACATATAATTTGCCGATTTTGCAGCTAATCAACTCCCAGACAAAGTGCAGTAACCAGTGAACTCATAAACAAAAAATTATTCTCCTTCAAATAAATTATTTGAAAGAGAGATAGAGCTAATCCCAACACTAATATCATGAAATGACCTATTTCCCAGTAAGCATACAAAGATAAAGGGAAGAATAAGAAGAAAACAAAAAAGGGTTACAGTTCGGGGTCCTTGCGGCGGAGGTCATCGAACATTTGCTTGTAGGGGGTGCCGAAATCGTAGACGTTGGGTTCTCTGAGGGACGGTCCAGGAAGCTTAACGTGCTGCCCAGTTCCGTACGACGCCACGTCGAAGCCTTCTCTCTTCAGCAGCCAGTGCGCCTCCATGCTCCTGTTCTGGTTCGAAGAGCACACCATTGCGTGCCGCAGCTTCATCTCCGCCCTGTCAATTTGCCGATCAATCACTCAATTCACTGATCTCTTCTCTCTCTCTCTCTCTCTCTCTCTCTCTCTCTGTGAGTAGCTTAATTTGCAGTGATTTTGAATGCAGTAGCAGAAGATGAAGTTTCCTTATCCGAGATGGGCCGGCCCAAATTCACCTCATCCAACAATGACATCGGCCCATCCTCGGCCTAATTATATTTATAAATCTTTTACAATTAAACTTAATTGTAAAATAATTAACCTTTATTAACAGAAAAAACTTGTGGTAGCACGGATTTGTGATAATAAATTAAAAATATGGTTGAAGCAATTTGTACGTCTTGGCATACACCTCGCTAAGCCAATACCTTCCAACCTATCCATATATATTATGCATATTATCATCACCACTTTTCCAAATAAAAAAATAAAACTTCTCTTCATCGTTCTTCCTTGTCTTTACTTCTGTAAATTTCTTTGTTCAAAGAAAAAAAATAAGCATCTCTTTTTCTTGTCAGTCAGAGAAATTATTGAAATGGTTATTTCTGAGAAGAAATCCATGAAAATGATTATGTTGTGCCTCTGGCTGGCGACCATCTCCTTAATCTGTGGCCAAATTTCTGCTAAATTTCCAATTTTTGAGCATCCCACAAAAGGCGACGGCACTCTCAAATTTTTGGTTATTGGAGATTGGGGGAGAAAAGGAGAGTATAACCAATCTCAAGTTGCACTTCAGGTTTCAGATTATTTAATTCCATTTTTTGTTTTATCAAATCACCAAATACATTTGAATTGATTTTGGTGTTTGCATGCATGCAGATGGGAAGAATTGGAGAAGAATTAGATATAGATTTTGTAATTTCAACAGGTGATAATTTCTATGATAATGGATTGACAGGAGAGACTGACCCTGCCTTTGCTGAATCTTTTACCAACATTTACACAGCCAAAAGCCTCCAGAAACCGTGGTATACTGGTAATTTCCCTTCACCTAAACAAATAATGATGTTATTTTCAAAAATAATTTACTTATTTAATTTGTGAATTATACAGTTTTAGGCAACCATGATTATCGAGGTGATGCAGTTGCACAAATGAGCCCCATTCTTCAAAAAACCGATAGTAGATGGCTTTGTCTGAGGTCTTTTGTGGTTAAAGCAGGTCACTTTTACTTTATTTTTATTTTTATTTTTATTTTTATTTTCCGTTTTGTTTATTTCTCGATTTAATATTTTGTGATTTTAACAGAAGTTGCAGAGATATTTTTGCTGGATACCACTCCTTTTGTGAATGATTATTTCATAAACCCAGAACATATATATGATTGGCGTGGTGTCATCCCTACAAAGAGCTATACTACCTTTGCATTAAAGGTACTCCTCTCTCTCTCTCTCTCTCTCTCTCTCTCTCTCTCTCTCTCCCTCTCTCCCTCTCTCATACACTTTTTATTTTCATAAAGTTTCACACTCTTACATTTTGATAAAGTTTATCCTACAAAATAAAAATGGTTTAGGATCTTGAAAGAGCGTTGAAGGAATCAAGGGCAAAATGGAAAATAGTGGTGGGGCATCATGCTATCAGAAGTGTGGGCCACCACGGTGACACCACAGAGCTTGTAAATCTCCTCCTTCCGGTTCTTCAGGTACAACTTCCACTCCATTGATTGACTTACAATCCTAGATACTCGTAACAAATCATATTTTTTACCCATTTACTAATATACCCTTATTTCATTTTTTATTGACTTTTTAACATTAATTGATTATCAAAATAAATATGCACATATTAAAAAGTTTATTGTACAATTATTTTCAATGTTTAATTTTTTAATTCTTGTGAAAATCTCAATCGGCCTATATAATTGGGACGGAGTGAGTATTTTACTTTCAAATTTAGTAGACCTACTTTTTCAATACTATTGGCAATCAAAAAATTGAGTGGAAATTAAGATTGAAATATAATAATGATATGAAAAATATTTCCACATTAACTTTATATTTCATATATATTCCATGTGAATATCATTATTTTCACCACAATTATCTGGTTCCATAAAACCAATGCAGTCTAAATTTGAAAATGATTAGTATTTTTTAGTATGTAAGATTAAGTATGTACTATTATATCTCTGAAAATTGGGACAAACTTTGATTGTGAAAATGTAATTTATCTTTACATATCAATAACAACATTATGCTCAAAAGATATATTCTTCACTAATAAATAAAAGCTTTTATTTTTGTTTAATGGAAACTTCAGGCCAACGGCGTTGATCTCTACATGAACGGCCACGACCACTGTCTCGAACAAATTAGTGACGACAAAAGGTACGATACCAACTTGTGTAATAATCCCAAAGTAGAAATATATAAAATTAACTTCTTCTAATTAATTTCTATATATTTGGATTGGTTTACAATTACAGCCCTATTCAGTTTTTAACGAGTGGGGCCGGGTCGAGGGCTTGGAGGGGAGATCTCAAAAATCTGAGTCATGAAAACCTAAAATTCTTCTACGACGGACAAGGATTCATGTCAGTTCAACTCACAGATAGTGACATGGAAATTACATTTTATGATGTATATGGAGAGGTTTTACACAGGTGGAGTAGGTCCAAGCAGCTTCTTTCAGATATGTAAATATGTGATAAAAAAAGATAGCCAATTTATATATTTATATGTAGACATTTATTATTATTGTCATTCTGAAAAAAGAAGAAGAAATATAGTAGGTTGTAAAATGCGCTTTGTATACTGTGTTGACAAAACTATGCAGTTCTTTTTAAGAAATGGTATTATGAATTTTATATTGTGATATTGGTTTCCTACTAGTACTAAATATTTAGTATGTGATATATCATATATATAGGGAGAGACATATAAATATCATATTCTAATTTGAACTATTACCAAACTACATTCATCTTTATCAATTCAGCGGCAGATACAAGGGGGGCGGGAGGGAGCGGCCGACCGGGCAATTTCCCAATACCCCGGCCTGAAAACCACCATGGTCGCCCCTTTCCTTTGCTACCGACCCGCTCCGTAAAAGAAGATGACTGAAAATTTGAGTTTACCGCAACTAATTTAGCCCCCTCCATTTTTCAGCTCTAGATCCGCCACTATCATATAAAAGTTTAGTACTTGACAATGACATATTCGATTTATTACGAATCTAGTATTGGATCCGAATTTTGTACGCAATAAAAAGACATCGGATTAAACTCTCGAAAGTTTGAGTTTGACTATTTTTGACAACTCTATTTTTAATGAAATACTTTCTATCATAGCAAAAGTATCAATTACAAAGAAAAATGCCATTTTTATGAAAGGAAAGTATTAAAATGTGACATTTGAGAAAAAGTACAAATAATTAGTATGACGAGGATTATTCATAATTAAGTTAACTTTCATTCACCATATAAATATTTAATTTTGTATCGATATGATATTATATAAATAGTGGAGATTATGGTGTAATAGCTCTATCTTAAATTGCTTAACAGTACATCCAGTAAAATGTCATTTAGTATGTATATATTATTTAGAGAAGGAAAATTTCATTCACCATTTAATAAAAAAGAAGTGTAACTATCATTTTCAACCTAAAATATTCACTTCTTTTTTTGCTTTCAAATATATCATACATCTGATGATAATAATTAATTTTGCACGTTATTATAAAGCACCTACAATACAATATTGTATGGAAATGAAAGGAGGGCCATACACTAGCCAACAGTTTCTTGATGTAAATTTTGAATGGATTCACTTTTTCTGTATGAAAGTATCTTATTATAAGCATGAAGCATCGGATTGAGCCCATTGAAATATTACACTGACTGTTGAATAGTGAGATCTGTGTTACAGAGATGAAACACTTGCCGTAAAGTTACACAGAAACAAAATGAAGGAAAATTACACGTGAAACTGAACTACAAAAGAAACTAAAAAAC
>JAYDZE010579754.1:0-11239 GCA_034509125.1 Monilaria moniliformis | reverse complement strand
GCAAATCTGTGTGTAATAGTAGTTTGCACGCAAACCAAGACGGGCCGAGATTATAATCTCGGGCCCTATCTTGTGTAAAAAACAAGAAAAATAGTACTGTTTGACCCAGATAAATAAGCCTATCTTGACTTATCTTGGGAAGCAAACGTGGCCTAAAGAAGTTGATGGGCATACGATTTCCGGCTTTGGCGTTGAAATTTTGGATGAGGCTGCTGTTGCTGTCTGGTGAATTAATAATTGAATATCGACTATCATAAATGATCACGCCTTTCCAGATTTTACTGCCATCATGATTCATGACTTGTATTTACCTTTTTTTTGGGAATTAAAATCGATTAAACATGAGTTTACTAACTGTTGATTCTTGGAAATTATGGTTGACACCGTTGCGTCGATCATCGAAATTTGCGTTTGTAATTTGCAACTTCTTTCCTTAATTCGAGATCATTCATATAAATGAATTACACTCGAATCTGATAATAGTCTCTTGATTAGCTCGTGAACTAATCCAGAATTAACTTTTTAGAAAAAATATTAGGAATATAGGTGTAATTATCTAATTACTTCATTAGTAGTAAAAAAATTTGGATTTTACTAAATTTATAGTTTCAATCAAATACAAGGATCAATAAAATTCTAATAAACTCATGACCCTCTTTTTTTTATTGAAGAAAACTCATGAACCTCATTCCCGATTCAAAAAATCTAATCCTTTGTTCCAATATTTTGTCCCCACCCATGTGCCACTATTAAATTCGGTATATTATAATATTTATCATAAAAATAAAACATGTATTATTATATAATTAACTCAAACTAATATTTATCGATAATATTAATGCTTTAAAATTAGATGTTTTATTTAATCAATTATTAATATAGAATTTTGAAAAATGCTAAAAAATAAATATATACCATATTGGGTATAATCATCCTAGTTATCAATTCAAAGTTACAATAAAACAGGACAATTAAAATTGAAGAAAAAAAAGAAAAGAAAATGGAACAAACACAATAGAAGTATAGAACACCAAAACGTGAGATAAGATCACAAGTACTTAAATATGATTAGTAAATGGAAGTCCAACCAAGGATCAACAATAACATATCAACTAAAAAATTTCCAAACTTGGTTTTGCATTGCACAAAAAGCAACATATAGAAGTCATAAGCAAATAGTAGCCATTCACAAAAACTCACATTATATTCCCCCATAACATTAAGATTCCAGTAACAACAAACTTTATCCACACAGTTTATTGGTATATATTTCAGAAGCTACTAACAGTAGAGAGAGAAGCAATAAAATGGCGATGCAAATTCACTTGAGATGCTTAATAAACCAATCTAGCATGTCTTTGTGAGCCTCCTCAGCACTCTTCACGGCCTCTTCGTCTTCGTCTTTGTATCTCACGGACCACCCGTGTGAACACCCTGCGAATATCTTCACAAAGCTATCCACCTGCACAATCAAGATGACCACCATTGAAGAGAGAGAGAGAGTAGTTTATGATATTTATATATATGAACATACATAATCATTAGCTCCTTCCATCTTATGTAGGAACTTTAGTCGAGCTTTTTACCTCAGGCTTTGCGTTTAAGGCCGCTTCAAATTGTTTGACAACCTCTGGTGGAGATACATGGTCAATCTCGGCTCCAAGTATCGATAATGGGACCTTCACTCCTGAGATAATGTAGAATTATTGTCGGTTAACAGGATTGCTCGTGTGTTTTTCTTCATCCATTATACTCCTCACTTCCATATTTTAAGTATAACATATATAAAAAATACCAATATAGGGAAGTAACTCAAATCAAATGTCTAATATTTAACTAGATTATTTACCCTGAATATCTTCTACCGAGACGAGGGAAGGATGTATCAGCACCCCGGCTTGGATGTAAGGATACTTCGACAGCTCCACAACCACCTTGGCTGAAACAAAATTCCGGGTCATAAATTCATGAAAGTGAATAAAATATGAATCAGATGTAACAGAATAAGTAAGAAATAATTAACCTCCCCAGCAGAAGCCGACAGCTCCAATCTTGGTTATCCCTTTGCTTTTCAGAGCTTCAATAACTGGTTTTGCATCTTCAAATCCCTGATCCTATAAAAGTGGAAGTAATGTTATTTATGTAATTAAATTTCAATCCTACAAAAACGAAAGCTTATTGATTGATTCTAAAATCTAAATAGATAAAGGCTAACTGACAGGTCCATGATTTTTAAGCCATTCAGTAATCGGCTTCTGATCAGGTACATAGGGATCTCCGTGGAGGAAATCTGGCACCACGGCACAAAATCCAGCAGCCCCGACTTTGTCTGCAAGCTTCCTACATCATTGAAATGCCACGTTAATATCATATAAATTGATATTGTAAATAATGCTTATTATGAACAGAGAAGCCCGAGATAACACTGTCCCTGTTCATATTACTTTCTACAAGCGAATAACCATGTTATCAGATAAGAAGCATGAGTGCGTTATACAAGTTGAAAATTTGTCATAGAGCAAAATCTAGAAAAGTAATTAGTGGTTCATGAGAGTACCTCAAATTTGGAGCTTCATATCCTGCACACAACAAACCAAATGAGTAAGTTAAAACAAAATAAACATCAATGATAAGTTTCCTATAAAAAATATCTGTTAATATTCACAGCAGATAACATCAACTTAACTACTCCAAATGACCATTTAAGAGAGAGAGAGAGAGAGAGCATTATGTTGGAATATTGGAACTAAACACTTGAAATCCATCTCTACACACAGAATAAAACCAACTATTCAAGAACCTAATCAATATTTAGAACCAAAGTTCAAAATCCCATTGAACAAGGACTAATTAAAATTCAAAGCCATCACTGTAATTCACCAAAACCGAAAAATGAGCCCTAAAACAAGCAAACATCAACATGAAACTCACCTCCAATCCTAAATAACACTAGCAGTAAATCAACACGTACCCAAACAAAATATCATAAAGAACACCTTGTTTGTTTGCAAGAAAACACAAAACTGCATAGTGAATAGCAAAGTTCATGGCCCAACACAGACATGATTGGAAAAGAAAAAAGATAGAAACTTTACAAAATCCCAAATCAAATATGTGAAGAAAAGCAGCGGTATGTTACCAAAAACATCAGATATCAAAATGACAGCAGCGCTGGAATCAGCAGGGCCAGAAATATAAGAGCTAAGGCCTCCAATTTCTTCAACTTTTCCACTTCCACTGCCCGAGCTTGGAGCCGGTGGATTCTCACAACACTGAGCTCCCGACATTTGATTCTTCTTGATTCTTCAAAATTTCAGTTTCAGTGTGTATTCTGTGTGTGATCGTATCAGAAAATAAGATTTCTTTAAAGAGAATAAAATTCCTGTATATCGGTCAAATAAATGGAAATGATGCAATTCCCAAATATGACCGACTAAGAGTACTACCAAGAATTTTCCTCTTCTAAAATTGGACGGGCAAAAGTGGAATGTAATTAATCTTTAATGTGTGGACAAATAAGATGTAAGCAAAGTCCAAATGAGAGAATAAATATTAGTTTTCTTTGAGTTGTGAGGATAAATATCAGTTTTATTTTTTCGAGTTGTGATTATGAATATAAATTTATGGACAGCAGTTCTCTTAGCCACGCATTATTGATATTAATATTTTATTTGGAAATGTTAGTAAAGGATCGAGGTTTCCAGATTATATACGCATCATCGATTGTGACTCGTAATGGATGATATTGTGCTTTACCAATAACTTATTTTAATACTATTTCCATCCCAAAAATAAAATAAAATCGTACAAAATATAGCAAGCCTTTTGAAATATATAGGTGAATATATCATAAAGGTATTATAAATAGAAAAAGAAATTCACATATTTAAATTAAAATGGTGATAAATCATATGGGGTAGGATATATTGAGAATAATATGTTATGAGATAGAAAATTATTTTTATGAATAGAAAGTTGAGACTGTTTTTTATAGAGAGAAAAAGTACAAATCTTAGTTAAAGTTATTTTAAGATTTAAATTAGTATATTTTCCAAATTTTGATATATCCTATAGATTAAAAACTAAGAACCTATTATACCATGGATTGGTTGAAAACTAGGGGTGATCACAGTAATAGCCTCTCAACGTCGATATGTCCCGCGGTTGGATTTTGATTCTCTTTTTCTAGAAGATTAAATTGTGCATTAAGCCATCTCACTCTCTTGCTATTATTTTGTTATTGCATTTGTTTGTCATTCAACATGCACTACTCAAGTTTGATTGATGCATTTGATATTTGTACGACAGTACGAGTGTAGTTAAAGTATGAAACTGAAAGGTGTATATGTACTAGTAATCTACATGCATTTAGTTGGTTGGGTTTGTGTCATTGCACTGTGTTATGGTCTACAAATTGGTGGGTATCTTTGTCATCCCATTGTTTCCACGAACCCAATGAAAACACATCTTATAATAAAAGTTAGAAATCATTTTCGATCCTCAGATTATAAAAATCTATAATAAATTTATCACTTTGTTGAATGAATTTGTGGTCTTGTAACTTTTATTTAAATAAATCAAAACCCATAACACACCATCTTTAAGATTTTGAGAAAAATTAAAAACTACTCCACAAGAAACCAACTAACAGCAAAAGACCTACATTATTGAAACTTGATTCTGCTCCCCATGTTACTTGATGTATTTGGTAAGCCAGTTCATCAAATCCACATGAGATTCTTCAGCACTCTTCACACCAAATTCGTCATCGTCCTCATATCGCACACTCCATCCATGCCCAACACCAGGAAATATCTTCACATAGCTATCAACCTGCACAACATTCACATTCTTAGCAGCTGCTAAACAGCTCCAGTTTATGGTAAAATAGTTGTCTGAATAACCATTCTTGCCTCAGAATTTTCTGCCAAAACTTCTCCAAGCTGCTTCAACAGCTCAGGTGGTGCATAGTTGTCAACCTCTGCTCCCAGCATTGCAATTGGACATTTCACCTCTAAATTTTCAATCGTAGGTTAAAACGAGTGTCAATAATCAATCAATCTTGAATAGGTAAATCAAATTTTGTACCATTTATTTGCTCTTGTGTAATAGGGCCAGGATGCAACAAAACTGCAGCATCTATGCAATCATATTTTGCTAGTCTCACTACAGCCATTCCTACAAAAGAAGCACCAAAACAAGTACCATGTTAGTTAAGGAATATAGTGAAAGGCTAGCTTTGTCTGAGGCAATGAACTCGGAGATTGTTTCTACCTCCCCAACAGAAACCGGCAGCGCCTACTTTCACCACACCTCTGCTTCTCAAAGCAGCAACCACATTCTTGGCATCCTCACACCCTTTGTCCTAAAACTTGGAGATAGCTCAATTATTATCAAACGGACTAAAGGGTCATCTTTCCACTTCACAAAATTGGCCTAACTAGATGCTTCAGATTTGAATGATGTGATATTGATGGAGAAAAGAAGGAAGGCAAGAAAACGAACCGGAGTGTGAGCAGTCGACCAGGCTTCTCGAGGCTTCTCATAGCTGAATGGATCGCCATTGAAGAAGTCAGGAACCACAACTAAGAAACCTAGAGCTGCAATTTTGTCAGCTAGGCTCCTACATTTTACAAGAGGTAGAGTTGAGTTTGGACAATCTTTATGAGGAAAAGTCCAAGTTTATGCAGAGGTTCTTTAGCAAGCTGCAATAGTACTAATGTAATCCACAAAATGTTTTTTCCAAGGGGCGTTTACTTTGGGTGATAGATTGGTTTAACAATGTATGTGATTGAGTATCTGAATGATTTCATGATCAAACCAGCTCAAAATTATTCAGTCCATCAAAATATGTGATGGATTAGCCCAAATTATTTTATCTAAGTCATCATCCAAGATAAACACTTCCCAAAGTCCAACGTTGTCTTCATCGTTCTGCCAAGTGCAGTAACTAATATAACTGAAAATCGAATTACCAAATTACTCTTTTTGAAGAAGGAAGTACCAAATTACTTTTACTTGAAGATCAAGCAGTATGACCCTGTTTATTAGAATGTGACAAGCATATATGAGCAAATATTAGGTAATAATTAAATGAAACAAAATAAAATAAGAATGATCAAAGCTCATGTGGTATATTGTGAAATCAAAAAAGTTGAAATATGAAATTATGAATTTGATAGAAGCGGACATTTCAGACCAAGTCAGACTGACTCTATCAAAAATATGAAATCAAAATCAAGATATAAAGAATAAGTTATACCTCAACTTTGGAGCTTCATATCCTACACCCAAAAGGAAAAAAAAAAAGAAAAGAAAAAAAGAATTGCATCAACAACTCGAGATTAAGTCAACTGTTGATCCATGAAGAAATTAGTTGAAAACGTTGTTGTTTACCAAAGGCATCAGCAGCTAGAAGAATAGCAAGCTTAGAATGTTGATCTCCTGTTACATAAGTCTGAAGGCCCCCAATTTCTTGAATAATTCCTGCTCCACATGTTGAACTCAGACTTGGGGGATTTTCTGTGCAGTGAGGCCCCAACATTCTGCTGTCCAACAAGAAGCTATTTTCAGTATGTAGTACTAATAATTGGGGATTTAAGAATTTTATGCTCAAGTATATTTCATTAAAATAAGCTTACGTCATGGCTTCCATCACCTGGACTAACTATTTGACCATCGTCCAACTAACTCATTTTCAATAGTTTCCGGCCCGGCCCGGCCCGGCTGTTCGAATTCTATAAAACTCACACTTTTTAAGTAGCCAGCAATTGTTGGAGGTTAAATCTTGTTATTTTATCTTAGGAGTGTTTACTTTTGAAAATTAATCTAAATAGATAAATAGGATATATATTAAGTCTTTGTTTATTTTATAAGATTGAACTTTTGAGATAATCCAAAATTCTTATAACTCATATAATTTGATCTTATTTTGCACGATTCATATCCCATTAGAAATGTGGGATTAGAAAATTTCTAGTAAAGTAGATAATGGTATTCAATCATCTATTATTATGAAAAGTAAACTCTCCTTTATAATTGTCAAATATGTCAGTCACCATTTTTCATGGACTTGACCCTATTTTAGACCTAATATTTTTTGTGCCGACCTAATTAAGATGATCTATATTTTTATGTGGATTTGGATCGGCTCGGGTCAGCCCAAGTTCAAGAGAGTAAGCCAATAGCCTATGGCTACAACCGGCCCATAAAAGCCCGAATCCGGATTCTCAGCCTGTCCCAGCCCACATTCTCTCTTTGGTCCTTCGGGCTCAGGCCGTGCAGGCCACTGGTTGAACTCTTTTTCCGGTCCATATGTTCTTGCACTGGTTAAAAGGGAGATCGAAGATGTGTCATAATATTTTCTTAAATGCGCCTTAGCTGGTTTGCGGGCTAGGTTGAACTTTTACTTTGAGCCCAATTCATTTCTCTTGATTGGTAAATGAGAAATGGTACTATTGTCTTTTTTGTTTATAGCTTATATCCAATTGAAATACAAATAATATTTTACCAGACTCTTTCGTTTGTGTCAATCGCCACAAATACTTTCGCTCATTAACTACCCTTATACATAATCATAAGAAAATATTTTTTCAGTACTAATTTAATATTAAAAATGCTTGAAAATTTATAAGAATCTAAAGATATCAAGAAAAGTTCAAGTCTTATAATCCTTTTCATTTACTCTATTTATTTCTCTTACATTTCTGAAATAAAATAAAAAGTTTACAAAACGAGACAAAATGGATAATCACATATCTTGATATTATGCCGAAGTAAGGCGGACAGAATTAACCTTTTATAGTTATATGGAAGTATTAATAATAAAAAGAAGAAGAATAATTGTTGCTTGTCTTGGCAGTATTGATTAAGGTTAGTTTGCTCCCACCTAAAGTCACCTTTTTACATAAATCTAGTGCCAAACAAAAATTTACATTTGATTCCAGTTTGTTACAATTAATATAAGATAGCTGTAATGCGATAGCAACATAGTCAAATCAGTTGAAACCTAAATAAACAAAGATAAAATGTCAATTCCAAATGTAGGATTATCAAAGTCTCACCAACTTAGACCTTTTCATGGGGCAAAGTTAGTTTGTATGTTTCTTCCAGTAGATGACCAATAAGCACCACCTAATTTTATTTTTACAATTCTTGGTAACTGAACCCTACATTTTACTAACTTATTTTATCTATATTTTATTATAAAACTAATATATAAATGGAATCATATTTCACTAAGTTTTTCCACTCACTTTCATTGACATTTCTTAAAACCTGCGTAAAGTACAAATAGGTCAAGGATGTGAGCATTATTATGGAGATGAGGTTTCGTCCGATTGGAGTAAAGGCGGCGAAGCACAAGGTGAAGACGTCGACTACAAATAGTGCCACTTCGGAGGATGTGAATAAATTCGCAATGACACTTGAAAAAACAAATGAGGCGTTGTTGTGGAATTTGTATTTTAAACCCAATTGCACTGACACGTCTGGAATGGACGAGGAACAATCAGAGAGTCACCGTACGATGGTTCGATGCCTCAAGCAGAAGTTGGGAATGTCTTAATTTTTCGATTATGTAATTTTTCTAATTCTAGTTTCTTTAATTATGTAATTTTAGGATTTTAATTATGTATTTTTTTTCTTTCGATTATGTAATTTTAGGGTTTTAATTATGTAATTTCGTATTTTAAGATTATTCGTAAATTAATATTTAGTTATGATATATAAATAAATATTCACAATTCTAAATTATAAGAAATAAGAAAGAATAAAGAAAATGAAAGATGAAACATATGAATAGTGATAAGGGAATGAAAATTAAGGACATGCTATTATAGGTATTAATTTTTTTTAAAATAAATAAATATAGAGTCTATAAATAATATAAAAGAAGGGAAAATAAGAACATGTTGTTATGGATGCTTTATGCCACTTTATGCCATCCCTATTAGAGGCAGATAATATATTTATTAGTTTGCTCAATGTTAAGATGGTCTTATGATTGGTTAGCAATATAGTAGGTCAGATCTGATAAACCAACTGCCTAACTAGTCCAATAGAATTATAGAATATATTAATCATTATCTAATAAATTTAAACTTTAAAATAGATTGTTTGGCAAAAATATTAATTGATTTAAGTCTAGAATTTCATACAACTACAAAAATGTACTGTATAATTAACAAAGCGTCAAGTTAAAGTTTTATTTAAAAAATATATATTAAAATAGATGGCTGCTCAACTTGACGCTTGATAGTGTTTATTATCATCAAACGATCCACCATTTTGACATCGCTTTTTCTCACCAGAATATTTCTCTCTCATCTTCACAACTCCCTAAATATTACTGGAAATGTGATAAAAGTAGGTTCCTTATTTGTCTAAATATTTGGTCATCCACGAATTAGTTTCATATGTAAATCCAAATGCGACACAAGATATATATATATATATATATATATATATATATATTTGGAGTGAGATTTAAACTCGATAATTGATAATCATGTATGTACATAAGCACGTTAAATTTCATGCATAAGAAATTCGCGAATAATTTGCCACTAATGGGATTCGAAATCTCTCAAATTTTTTATGCATGGACTTTAACATGCTTATGCATTCGTAATTCGTATTATATTTATTAATTCTCATTAGATAGTTCTCACATATATATATAGTTATAGTATGTAATGTGTGGACCCAGTTTTGCACTTGCAAGTAGGCATGGGCATGAACATGAACAAGTCACACTCACTTGCCCCTCACCTACCAAACTATTATCATGTGTAAGCCAAGTATAAACAATAAAGCTGCCACACCATACAAATTATACAAAATCCATTTGCAAAAATATAATTTAATATACAAAAAAGGGACCATCTTTTGTATTGCTACCTAAAGCAATATCATCACAAAGGCCAACTTTTGATAGGGATGCCACCTGTCTTCATCTCTACCTACCCCCAACCACTATCAAATTTTATTCTATTTCCTGAAATCTAATCATAAACAAATTAAGTTATTTTATCTATGATGCTAGCTAGCTAGCTTCATGTTGTGGAAGGATATTACCGGCTGCTCAAATCTGTATCGAGACATGTTTATATGAAAACTAGTTTTCCTAAGTTAGCTTAGAATCGTGCTTGCTTATATATATAATAATGCTTTATTTATGCTATTACTTCCTTATATATACAATCGTGTTTATTTTACGATCATAAAATATACAAAAATCAATGATTTTGAATTAGTTCTATGTATTTTAGGTCTTACACTAAGTGTGCTTATTATAAATTTTAATTTTGAAATCTCAATTTGAATTATTATGTGAGAAATGATCACCTATTAACCAATGAAAAAAGGGGTTGATTATGAATTGGTGGGCCATAGGAATTGGTGCATCACAAAATGCTCAAATAAGTGGGGTTCTATTTGTTATAAAATTTCATAACTTTGGATGTGTACAAAGGGAATGATTTCGCCTTTTGGCCTTCTTTACTTCTGATATTCATCTATAATATCAGAATCTTATGTTCTATTTCTTGCTTTGGTACCCACTGCCACTGACTCAATTATAGTTCATAATGCGATAGCGCTTACTATTAAGTATATATTAACTATTCCATGGGTACCATATTTACCGTATGAGTTTCTATTAAATTAATCCAAATGTGTGGATTATCATATTAATTATTACCATAATCTTAATTATTGCCATCATATTCGCTTTAGAAAAGATTCATATATCAACTAATTAATCTCGTTGTCAACATCATTATCAATTATCATTCTAGAGACTATATAAAACAATTCTTTTTTGTTTTTGTCTTTTTTTTCTTTTACCTCTCTTAACTCAATAGCACATATTTTATCCTTCAAAATAATACATGTAAAAATGTCATAACGTTTGATTATTTTTTAATAATGTCACATTATTTATTTATTTTTCTTATCAAATTGTTACACAATGTTCTAATTCAAGATGTCTAAATGTAACTTGGAACACTTACCCAAGCCACATACTCATAATTCATAAACGCTCCTAATAAGGATGTGGTGAGTGTATATACGTCCACACATCATATTTAGACGATCACATAGACATTTTAAGACTAGAAAATTGACATTGTCTCATTACTGAAAAACATATTTAAACATTATGAGCGGCGGATCTAGGGGGGCGGGAGGGGCGGGCGGGGGGGGGGGGGGGGGGGGGGGGGGGGGGGGGCGGGGG
>JAYDZE010579743.1:0-11239 GCA_034509125.1 Monilaria moniliformis | reverse complement strand
TAAGAATTTATCATTAATCCTAGACGAATGCATCATTATTCATCATTAACTATATCATTATGCGTCTCATGATTTTTCCATTAAAATTAGAATCCATAATCAATCAAATCTTTCCATAAAAATCGGTTATACCATAACTGATTAGAAAATAAAATTACTAAAATATCCTTCGGCTATTATAAAGCTGCCACGTGTTATGCATATTTACCTTTTGATTTTTGAAATGGACGATAATGATTGGTTCTGGGTTATGCAATAAGAATTGGTTCGGATTTGATTACAACTCTATATATATATATATATATATAGAGAGAGAGAGAGAGAGAGAGTTGTAATCAAATCTAAAATAAATCTTAATGCATAACAAAGTAAATATCATAATTGTCGATTTATTGGATCTAATGAACGTTCAATATGCCACGTGCCATCACATGGCAACGACTTTTGGTAGGGTTTTTAACTGAAAGTGCATAAATGTAATCGCACACCTTTTTCAGTTATGGGAGTAACCGTGATTCTAGAATTGTGATTAATAATATAATATGTGTAAGTTATGGTATTTACGTGATTCATAGAGGCTAAGATTTATTATCTAAATCTAGTGCAAAGTTCGTCTTCTTCATCAGCGAGTTTTGCCAGATAAGATGTAACAATTATAAATTGTTACATGATTTCTCAGACCAGCATAATTACAAGACAGGATAGCGGTATTAGACGTTGTGATATTGTTAGGCTCTACTATTGATCGTCCATCAGGAAATTTCGCTTAATGAACAATTACAATTGATCGTAAGGTAAATTGATATTGATTGGCAATATTTTTTGCATTACTTCGGAACTAGCACGGTTCAATTATGTCTATTATTTACCGTATGCGTTGCGTTTTATTTTGTAATGACGACCAATCCATGTTATAATGATATATCACTCATCGTATGATACATATATGTGAATAATAATTGTATGAAAGTGTTACGTCGTGACGACAGAGATAATACAGTGATGGAAAGTATTAAGTCATATAATGACATAGGTTTATGGGTGCAATTATGTCTATTATTTACCTTATGCATTCTGTTTTATTTCGTAACGACAAACAATCCATGTCATAATAATATACCACTCATCGTATAATGATAGATAAATGTGAATAATCATTGTATGAAAGTGCTACTTCGTGAGAACATAGACAAAATAGTGATGGAACTTATAAAGTTATATAATGACATGGGTTCATTGATCAGGCCAGATTATGACCCTTAATTTTGGTTGCAAATTGAGAAAACCACTACATAATATGTACAAAAGGTGTTAAATTGGCGTAGGTGAACAAAAGATGTTGAGAAGATAGGCTGGATTGAGTAAGTACTGATGGTGGAAGGCTGAAGATTGAAAACCACAAGAATGGAAGACCAGCAAGCAAGCTGGCCAAGTGACACGTCAACGAGAGGCAGGATCAGGCACTAATTCTTTGAAAAGATCACACTTGAGGAATGCGAGCCTCGAAACAGTTGAAGGAACATGAGGGCGCATGCATAGGAAAATGCCTATAACATGCCCTAAGAAGCGGATATATAAACAAAGGGCGAGTCCAACACAAGGTGGTCCGCTACACAAATTCTAAAGAAAAAGTTCCTAAGTGTTGAGTTCTTGGGAGGGAGATGGAGAAGACGTAAAAAGCAACATTCGAGATCCCGAGAACCACCTCAGGCCGCGTTTAACCCAGCTCTGATCCTTAGCCCAAATCCTTGAACCTCTCGTAACTGTTAGTTGTGAAGTAGTTGCATGTTGAACAATCGTAGTTAGAAATTTTCTGTTTCGCTTGTAGTTAATGGTGTTGAAGCTAGACTTTGCTTTATCTTTATGCTTTCGAATGGTAATAGTTGAATCATGTTCCTAAATCTCGTTGAGAAGTTTTGTGGATGACATACTATTTTATGTCTCAAGTGTTAATTGTTAAATCTTGTTTGTTTATTTCGTTGATTAAGTGTTTTGCATAGTTTAAGTTTCATCGTTAGAAATAGGAAATGGAGCTCGTAGCTGAATTTGTTGATGAAGATTAACAATAGTTTAGATGTCATGCTCATTGTGCCAAGCATGTTTAATCTTGTGTCGAAGTGTTTGTGTCTACAATCTTTTTCAAATGAGTATTAAGTAGTTTAGGTAGATAGATTAAACTCCCGTCAGTTACGCAATTTATAGCTATCGTTTTCCATATTGCTTCGTTTTTAACTCAATCAACCTCACCGGAAGTTCAGTTCGGGGACTCCATAACTTTTCGTTCTAAGAGATAGAACTGGGAAGGTACGGAAATGGGTGAGTTGGAGTGGTCCAGCGTAGTACGAATGAGTTATGTGAGGGATTAGTGCCAAGTGTCCAAGGGGGATGACAGACCATGCAATGTATAACCAAAAAGTAGTATTAGTTGTAGGTTGGTTGTTTCAGCTTTAGTTAGTAGTACGTCACTGCATGTACCAAAGAGCACCTGAGCACATACTTTTCAGACTTAAAGGCTTTCGAAAAATAGTTTCTCTTAACTATGTTTAATTTAGTCGAATGTGTTTAGTTAATTTATTTGTGTAAAGTAGATAGGTGATTTACACAGTTAAGTAGGTAGTTTCCCACAGCATACATGGGTAGCGGCATCGCTGACCTTCAAAAGCACATCTTAAACCTGAACAGACAACCAGTCCTCATGGGATCGACACCCCTGCTTGCCGATACTAGTTCAGTATTCATAAAGAGAGTGGGGAACTACACAACTCCTTGACGGACTTGGCGAGTTTTCAACGATAATGCGAACTAACCCAAATCAACCGAATCAAATGGCGTTGTTGTCGGGGAATGGCGTAGTTTGTAGTTTAAAGTGTTTTGTGTAAATATCCTTTCAATCTATTTTCTTTTTTCTTTTTTTTTCTTTTTTCTTCCTTTTCAGTTTATGAGCAGGTCTTCCCGCCCGCAATTGCTTTTCCAAATTCGAATGAACTTAGAAGAGGTTGAAAGGAGCGCGAGATCTATCTCAGGAGAAAGTTGGGTTGTACGCTGCCTTATCTGAAGGTTGAACATCTGAAGAAGAAGAAGAGCTAGTGTTGGTCCAAACTCAAGTGGCAAATCCCAAGGGAAGAATGGCGGACCGAGATGAAGATCCACGACTGAAGGACCTTGCTTGTCATCTGACGGACAACCCCCGACTCCCATCAAACTTCCCGAAGGCACGCCACTCATCCAGATCAAGCTGTCATTGTTAAATCTGCTTCCAAAATTTTTTGGGAAGAAGAATGAAGATCCATACAATTTCTTGAGTGAGTTTATTAAGATGTGTGATATACAAAAGCGCCCAAAAGGGGTAACCAAAGAGCAATTTCACCTTGCGGTGCTACCATTTACTCTATCGGGTGAAGCAAACACTCGGTTCACCGGTCTACCCCTGGATTCTATCGAAATATAGCCTGAGATGAAGAAGATCTTCCTTAAGTATTTATTTCCAGCTACAAAGACCAATGGATTGAAGAAGGAAATAACTGGAGTTCAATAAGGATTCGATGAATCCTTGAATATGTACTGGGGTAGATTCAAGAGATTGGTGGATAGTTGCCCGAAGTATAAGCTATTCGATCGGCATCTCCTGCAATAATTTTACCAAGGAATGACCGTGGAATCAAAGAATTTGGAAAACTCTTCAAGTGGAGGAGGATTTTCCACAAGGCGAGTTAGTGAAGCAAGAAAAGTGATCCAAACTTTGGTTGATATAACAAGGGAGTATAGGGAACCGCATGCCCGACTATTAAGAAGGGCAGCGCATGCCAGTGCGAATACAAATGAGTTGGAAGAAAAGATTGATGCTAAAATCAACTAGTTGGAAAAGATGTTGTCCACGGTGGTGGAGAAGGTTGTGAGGAATCCCAAGCCCGAAGAAGTTTGTGAAGCATGCGGAAAGCAAGGCTACATTTTGCTTTATTGTAAAATGGAGGAAATCGATACGATAGCCTAAACCAATGCTATTCGCAACTAGCCTAATCAAGGGCAAAGAAGAGACTCATTCGCACCCACATATAATCTGGGATAGAGAGACCACCCTAACTTTAGGTGGGCAGAGCCAAACCATCAAAATCAACAAATCCACCCAATCAAAACAACCAAGCTCCAAACAATCCCCCTCATTTTCAAAACCAACAAAACCATCCAGTCCCCCATAATCAACACCAACCACACCGTCCACCCCCACCAAAGAAATTTCCAACCTCATAACAACTACCCACACTAAGGGCAGCCTAAACCTACGCGGAGTCTTAAGGACATGATCGGAGAACTTATTAATTCGCTGCAGTTCATCCAAAATAATCACCAATCGAACAGTGATGTTGTGCATAAGGTCCAAGATGTCCAGAAGAAGCAAAAGGCAAGCTTAGAATCCCTAACAACGCAAATTACCCAGTTAGCGGTAGCTATGAATGAGCTAAGAGGGAATGAGGGAATAATCCCCAACCAAGATCAACAACCGCATAGGGAGAACGTGAACAAGATCATATTGAGGTCGGGATTGAAGTTAGAAGGTCCAAAAGGAGAAGAACCCCCAGTTCAGTTAAAGGAGGATGAAATGGCCATCCATCAATTGCCCAGCTCACCAGTCCCCAAAAAACAGGATGAAGTTAGTATGAAATGTATATTACGCACTAGTAATAATAGTATCTATTGATATTTTATAATGATGAACCATATGCTGGGGATTGTTATTCCATTGAAGGAACTTCCTAAATTTCCATGGATCTCATAGGATGATAATTGGAATTAAACACACCGTAGAACGCATATAGGCAGACAATGGGAAACAAATAAATTTTCAGTGTCTTCATGTTGATTGTTTGCACAGTCACTCCACCAATCTAACTCGTCCAACAAACCCGATTCTTGTCAGAAACCTTCAGAGTCCCGTTGGCCCTTCAAACAATCTCTTTTGCTTCTGGGACGTCTAATAAGATCTCTTCGTCTTCGAGACTGCTTCACGTTGAAATTTTGCACACCTCAATCAGTCTCTTGTACATTAAGTTACTTCAGTTCTATGAAACTTGCCATATACTATTACCTGCGGAAATTTGCTTGCACGAATATCTTTCATCATCAATTCCTTCTCGAACATGGATTGATCATTTTCTGTAACATGGATTTGGGATCCAAATCTATTTAGAGAAATCTATTCAACCAATAAATATTCTAGTTTATTCTCTTCTATTGCTTGAATATTGGGTGGATGATAATCTATCCAGCTACATAGGCGGGGTGGACAAAAAAATCGATATAACTTATTATCAACTATGGGAAAAACATTTTTCCCACTTGATGCAGCTTCTAATTTTGTGCCCCACCATCTATATGTATGGGTTGTTGGCCTAGGTCAGAGATTCCAATTTGGATTATAACTAAGCCTCATAATGGGCTTAACTTTATTAAGTTGATCACAAATTAATTAAGTCCATTAATATTAATTGACTCCACTATATAATTAATATTGCACAACTCGTCCCCATCCACGTTATGAATATGGCTCAATTTGAATTATTTTATTTCTCAATTTTAAGATTTCCAATATCCATGAATTAACTTAAATTTAAAACATGATATTTTCTATGCTACCAACCTTATTGGTATCAATTTACAAAAAATATTTTATAATTTTTTGATTTTTAGATTTTCGGATTTCGGATTTTTGGATTTTTGTTAGGTTTTTTGGATTTTTCATGCAATTTCGGATTTTCAATTCTGATCTGATTATAAAGTTCGGATTTCAGATTTTTTGGATGATTCAATTCGGTTCAGATTTAATTTTCAGAAAATTTTAGATTTTCTGATCAATTCGGATTAGGCGAAAATTCAATTCGAAATCTGAATGCTCACCCCTACTTATTCTCCCACTTATACTCAAAGCTGGTCTTTGGTACAACTTGGACTACCATTCTTTCTACATGATGAGTCAACGTCTTGCCTGATTAGCCCGCACCTGATTAGCTCGTAATTCGATTAGCCCATAACTGGGAACCAGATGGGTTGACTCTAGGTGTAAGTATTACATATTCTTCAGCCTTGTTAGACAATTGGTTTAACACTTCAACGATAATTTTGATAAAATTGATAACTACAAAAAATATCATGCTTTAACCCTACAATTTATATTTAATAAAATAAAATATCATGCTTTAACACTAAAATAAAATAAAATTAACCCTACAATTTATATTGAATATATATATATATATATTAGATTTTTACTAATATAAATAAGTACAGATAAACGAATTGAAAAATTCAAGTTCACTATGACCAATATTGTGAAACATGCTTTAAAATTTAATGAAACACATTTGTGTTTCATTTTAATTTTATAATTCTTAAATTAGTTTTTTTTTTCATCATGTCAAGATCAATAATAACCTATTTTAAGCTAAATCATTCAATAACAGAAGATTTATCCAACGACATTCTTATTCGATGTCATTGTGTATTAGTTTTTACTCTAGTACTATTCGATCGTATTTCATTCTAAGTATATATTCCAAAATTCTGCCAATTAAATATTTTACATTCATTAAGCATTGGAGAAATCATGCATCACGCTTTGGAGAACATGCTAGGATGGCGTGTGATGTGCTTAACATTCTTATAACAACGATAGTATAAAAATCTTCCTTTCGTGTTAGAGCATAACCGAAAAATGAAAGTTCTTCTTTGCACACGTAATTGGTTGCATAGATGTTTTGATGGTAAGATTTTATTTTTGTTTTAAAATTATAATCAAACTATATTATATTCTAATATTATAAATTTTTAAGATATAGTGGAGAGTTTCAGGACTATGAATTCGAAGTGAATTATCAAGTTGGAGCTTCAAAGATTATCAGTGTAGAAGAACAATGTTATTCAAATATTTAGAGTTTAGATTTGTTTCTGAGACTCTTTGATACCATGAGACAAAACTATTTTTGAACAATTTATCATTAATTTTATGTTATGTAATCTTTGACTTTTTTAGAATGTTTTAAACATTGAATTTTATACTTGTCATATGATTTATATATTTAATTTTTGTATACGTTTATATATTATAAATATAGAATTCTTAATAATAAAAAATATATGGATTAATTTTTGTCATTTCCTTTTAGTCTGATCAGCCCGTTATGCTAGCCCGAAACCCGAACGTTTAAGGTTAGGGTTGAAAATTTCTAACTCAATAAAATTCTAACCCGATTAACCCATAAACCGAGTAGAGCTGACCCAAAACCCGATTGCCTGGCCTAGTTGACATAGTGAGAAATAGGGCACTAATACAACCCTGTGTTTTTCGTTTCTTTCTTTTTCACACTATTTCTCACTTATATGATGTGCCTCTTTATGTATTTTACTAGCCTTTAGGCCCATAATTCCTTAGAATTAGCCATGTCAAGTTATTACTACTGTAATACTTTACTCAACAAACATATTCTGGATCATGTTTACCACCTTTTAGGTGAACACATAATCAACGGTAGATTTTCTCAAATTCCGATTAGTATAAAACTAAATCGGTAACCCATAAAGCACAACTCGACTCCCTTGTAACTATGTTATGCTCCTTAGTTCTTTTACGGTACTTGAGCATATCTATTCACTACAGTCCATTGACCTTGACTAGGGTTCAATTGATATCTCGCTACCATGCCCACGACAAAGTAGATATCATGAGATAAGTTCATTCCACGTCGAAAACGGGAGAAACCGTGTCTTGGAATTATCATGCTAAAGCGCTTATACCACTGTGTGGATGCAAGATTCTTGAGATAAGCTAACATCATTTTCTTCTGATCGCGGATCACTTTCATTCGAAGGATGTGTACTGCTTCTCCCATATCATTCATCATAAACTAGTGGGTAACTGAGCATAACTCATCATAAATCGAATCACCTTTGAAGATTTTGACTTCTCGATACTGTGATGCTATTTTATATGAGGTATACATGGCATAGTCTTTTTGGATTAACTCCCACACTGATAAGTAGTTCAACTGATATATTTGCTTCTATGATCATATTATAGACACTTGATAGTATTACTGATGCTCTTTCACAAGTACCCCAAATCTTTAGAATTTCTAAAAGGATTACAACTTGTCACGTATCAAACAAACATATACAAAATTTCGTGTAGTCACAAAGAAAACGCCAATTCTCACAGTCTAAGTTCACACTGGACCATATGCATTAGAACGAATGAATTCTTAGTACTTTCTTTGGCCCTTAACCATGTGATCTTTAGAAGATCTCTTGGTCATCATACCATCCAAGCAGAATTCTTAGATTTTTAGAAGATCTCTTGTTCACCATCTCCCAAATTCTCCTAAGGTTAGAATGTGCAAATCTTAGAAGCTATAAGTACTCACCATTATAAAATTACTATGAGACTTTCTTCTTCTAGAGGTAGTTTTTAAGTTATTGGACTTAATTTCGTGTTAATAGAGTTGTGCATTCCTTATACTATATAAATTGTTTTTCATTGTGACGAGTTAGATAAACGAATTGCTTTTCTTGATAATGTAAGCATTATCAAAAGAAATTGAATATCCTACCAAAATGAATTTAGAAACTGAAATTAGACTTCGTCTACACGATCGCACAAATAAAACATCATTTAATACTAAAATTTTGTCTCCACGAAAATGAAGACACACAACTATCACTGCAGAGACAGCTACATCAATAGCATTACCCAAATGGATAGTGATCTGAGCTTCACGTAGTCTCCTTGTTTCACGATACACAGAGGAATCAAAATAAACACGATTAGTGTCTCCTGTATCCACTACCCACGAATGAGTAGAAACAAACATTAAACATGATTTGACTACGTGTATTTAATTTGCAAAAAACAACAAAATAATTAAATGCATATCACATATGTTCATATTGGCAGATAGTCCAGAGACTACTAGGGTAGCATGACTGCCATAATATAAATAAGTTTTTACTAATCACACATTTTGACAGATAGACCAGAGACTAATATGATAGCATGGCTGTCAAACTGTGCCCAAGCTCGTATTATAAATTTAGCACCAAGAGTTTATTCTTATTTTAGTACTATCCCTAGGAGAGGTAGCACCACCACAAACAAATTTTATAGCTATTATCTGATGTTTAATCCATGCGAGCTTGTAATTCCTCAAAGATCAAGCCTCTATTAGGGTGGTCGGGGACCCCAAGAAAATCACTTCACAAATAAACAAATTTAGGAGACCATATATAATTCCATATTTAATTTCCAAAGAAATAAATATAATTATAGTTATTGCTTCATTATTTTTTAGAAAAAAATGGTTTGTGTACATAATTATCAAATAAGCAGATAGGCGGATAATTCACTTAATAGGATAAAATTACCAAATAAATAGGATAGTTACATCCCATTATATAGCAAAATATTATCCAAATCGGATAACTACGAAAGACTAACAATATCTAATCAAATCTAAATACATTAGATTTGGTTTAGATAAATTAGCTAGTCTTATCCAAATCTTACCAAATCTAACAAATTAAATTTGATAGGACTTGTTAGCTTTGGGATATGATTGCCCAATCGTATCCAAAAATTAATTCCACATTGCCGAAATTGAGACATCGTCGTCCTGTCGTCCAATGACCCGAATCACCGCCGCCGCCACCGTGAAATTTGCCATCCACCGCCGATGGGCTCTACTGCTGGCAGCTGCTATTGAGTATCGTCGAGTGCTGCTGGGTACTTCCTCCCAGCCCAGTCGGCTCCCATTGTTTGGCCATCCGTCGGGTGCTGCGTACTGTTTGACCGACCAATGAAGTGCTGAGGGCTGCTGGTGCTCGCGCTTTCATGGCCGCACCTTATTAAGAATAATAAAGCTTGGTTATCATGACTGGGGGTGGGATTATGAAGCGGGAGTAGAAAGGGGTAACGAATTTGATATACGTCTCAAGGATAGCAATAACTTGATCAATGAAAATATACCGATTTCTCGATATGTCGAATGAAATAGTCTTACAATATTGAAAATGATAAATCAGAGTCTTCGGAGGAATACACATAATCCATCCCTAAATTCGTACTTATACGCAGCGGCATACGTAGAATACGGTGACATGTATGAAGACATGCACCTCCGAGAGTCTTGTCTAGAATAGGAACATTTTCAGACTTATTCAGCATACCCACCTCCTCATTCACGGCTCAACCTGGACATTTAGAAATATATGCAGGGCTGAGTACAAAAGTACTCAGTGGACACATGCCAAAATATATATATTTGAAAAACATTGTCACGCCATCACACTAAAGCACATGAGTTTTGTCTTAAAAAGGCCTGAGTATACTAAATTCTTTTGCTCTTAAAGTTCGGCTACGCAGCCTAGGTTCTCTTCTTCATAAGCCATATCTGATCTTATCGTGCCGAAGAGGTGGCCACCTCCCACGGTCACCCTTTCTTAACTTGTGCCGCGAAGGTGGCCACCTTCCACGGTCACAAGATCGGCTAACCCGCTCGATGACTCACGGTCCCCTTGTGTACACTAGTCCGAGGAGTGACGTTACCCTTTCTGGGACCCGAATTCTATTTCATAACATTTGGCATAAAGCCAACAGATAGGCATTCTCATGAAACAAACATTTTAGGCATGACAATAACTTTGAGTCAATAAACCTTAGTTCAGGTTTTGATAGGAATATCAAAATCATCATTTCATTGAAAACATTAAACATTTGAATATATATAACACCCATAGTTGTCCTACCTCGATTTTCATCCTGATTTGAAATAGTACCTCTGTAGACTGAATCGCCTCTCCTCATTGCTATATCCTTTTTATACAAAGTAAGCTAAATCTTAGCTCAATGAATCATTAGCATAATCGCGTGATATGCACGTGTTCTATTGAGGCATGTCTTCTATGTCTTGCCCCTTTAGCATATCCATTAAAGGATGAAGAAATTTCTATCTCATGCTTTAAAAATTATCCAAAGATAAATTTCACATCTTTATTGATTAGAATCAAAGATTCATTTATTCTTAATTTCCTTGGTTAAGGAAATTATAATTCTTTTGAAGTAATTAAATCGGAAAATTTAATTACTCGGGATTAATTTGAAGATTAACTAACATAGGATCTTTCTTGAATCATATGATTTAATCTTTTATAAATTAATCCTTAGATTAATTTATTATAACCTCATAATTAATTTCAA
>JAYDZE010579742.1:0-29526 GCA_034509125.1 Monilaria moniliformis | reverse complement strand
ACTCGAAACGTAGATCGAGACTATAACATTTAATTTCAGTAAATTAAATGTTTTGACCATATTAAATATTGGTCAAAACTTCTTCGATTCCAACAATAGACACTAATCCTTATATACTTTGAAAGATTGAAATTTTGAGATATCCAAGACCATTAATAACTCCTTTCATTTAAGAAATTTTACTTAATTCATATTCCATTAGAAAGATGAGATTGGAGAAATCTGAATAATGGAGATAAAATTACTCAATCCCCTATTTTATTAATCATGAAAAGTAAAACACTTCCGTAATCTATTAATGACAGAAATTATCTGCTCATTTTGGTTATCCACATTATCAAACGAATGGCTATCGATCAACAAATGGAGTTTTGTAATTATACAAAACACAAACTTTTGGGCTGTTACTGTACAGTAACCGACCCATCTTGCTTCATCTTCACAAGACCATTCTCAATATTCCGCAAAACAGGTTTGTAGCTGAAATACACACAGGTACACAAGTTTAGAAAAGCATAAGCACAAACACATGCAAATGTGCACGGAGATAGAAGTTGTAGAGGATAATACGTACAGGCGCAGGAGACCATTGTACGCTTGTGTTGCTCGCTGGAGGCGTGTCGAGAGCTGCAATATGTCTGTAGATGGAGCCTCTGCTCTGCTCTGCTCTGCTCTTTAGCTAGTTGTCCCTATAGCAAGTGAAATAACGAGTTACCCCAAAAGCAAATGTTTTCCAGGAATTATTTTACTAACTAGACCCCGATCAATTAGTTACAGATACACGCATCCAAGCTCCAACAGTGAAAATTTAGCAAGGCCACAGTTCAGTTAAGTGTCAATGCCATCCTCTCTTGATGAAAACCGAGAGAAGATCTAATAAACAAGAGAAATACCAATAGAATGGCTTCACTGGCAAACCTTTAGGGAAATATATTCAGCCCCGTACTGAGATTCAATTGTATTATCACCTCTGCTGGAGCCAGAAAGTGCATGGAAGGCTTTATCATTTAGACCTGGTAAACTGGCCTGCTCCATCCGCAACTTGTCTACTGTTTTCCTAAGTTCATCATTTTGCTGTATATGAGCTTTAACCTGTAGAAACACACAAAGAAAACTGAGACAGAAAATTGAGAATGCCTCATCTCAACAGGAGGTGTATCACAGCACAGGAAGCTACCAAAGGAACTTTCAAGAGGGAATATGTATAGATTGATTAACATGGCGTGTTGCGGTAAAGAAGCCCCCAATCTGGGTCTTCTTCACCGAACAGTAGGATATTACTAGAATGCAGTCAGTCATCCTGCTAACCAGTGAGTGAGGGTACAAACATATAAGTAAAAAATGAGCCAGAAAGAAAAAGAGGCACCTGACTCTCCCAGGTTGCTACAAGTCCCAGGGATTCTTGATAAGCAGATGATAGACTCGAATTTTCTTCAAATAATCTCTCTATTTCCGACGATTGGGAGTCAATCTGTAGACAGAAACTGATGCGTAATGAGTTGTAGTTCTTGATGCTAAATGGGCTGACAAAAATCATTTACCTCCATTAGAAGTTTTTGCCTGCTAGATTCCAGTCTCTCAACAGCTACTGCCATATCATGCAATTGCTTCTCAAGTCTCTCCTTGTCTTCCTGCAATCATGCGTAGCATATGTTCAGATAAACAGAAACTGCAAATCCATGAAACATAAAAGGATGGTAATCTTAAGAAACAAAACCAAAATCAATCAACCAATTTAAACTAATTGTAGCGATAAGAAAAATCCATCTTCTATGCAACATCACATTTAATTTGTCTAAAGTTAGTTGGAACCATGTATTTTCTAGAACTAAACAGAATCAATTAAAAAATTCTTACCAGTGTGAACATTTTTTGGTGCCCTTGTTCTGTTTCGTTTTCTGCATTAAGACGGGCAGAATTAAAAAGAAAATTGATGGAAAATAGAAAGAGCAAAAGAGGTCGAGAATAATAGTGACACAGCAACTGGAAGCAGGACAAAATTGCATTGCTCAAAAAATGTTTTCGCCCAAAGAAAAGAAAAAAAAGAATCAGTTCACCTCTATGAAGAGTTTATAGTAGACACCATTGTGATTTCACTAACTAGCCAGAGGAATATCTATAAGTGATAATAGGGTCCAGATGGAAAACGTGAAAATTCTTTGTCAGATACGAAAACATGGGAATCTCTCAAACAGTGACAAATAGTTCTACATCCACCAACTGAAGAACAAAAAGCTTCCCATCTCATTCATAAAGATAAAGTCTTCCACCTCAGGTAAACAGTTCATTCATCTAGGTTTCCTATTACATTTTATGACTAACTAATTCCTAAGGTGAGGAGCTAGAACCACTGCACTTAAAAGACCAGAAAAGCCATGGTGATACCTGAAATCTTTTTGGAGGCAGAGGCAAGCTTTTCTTCAAGCTCTTGCTTCTGAATAATGAGAGCAGATGTACGGGTTTGCTCTTCTACTAAGACTTGATGCTCTTGTTGTCTAAGTACTTCTTCTTGCTTTAAATTTCCAAAAAACAAATGGAATATGAGATTCAGATCAAGATAATCTCATCAGACAAGCAAAAGAAATTGCATGACAATCTGACCTCTAGTTTAGACCTTAAACTAGATCATTCTTTTTCCATCACTTGCATCTGATCCAGTGAATATCCACTTGAACTCATGCCACCTGAAGGATTGTGCATTGCTTGCTGTTGCAACGCATTTAATTCGGCTCGTAATGACGCTGCATCCTCTTCTGCCTAACGCAAGGGGATCAAAAGCATAAGCATTAAACAATGGGATCCGTGGGAGCTAATCTTTTTTAATCATTCACTGGGGCTGCCACTGACTTACTCTATATTGTTCTTCCTCTGCTTCTTTTATGCGTCTTTTCAGTGTGCGAAGCTGAGCAGAGAGACCCTCCTATGATGGTATAAGGGTTTATAAGTGAGGAGAAGATGAGAATCAGGAATCTGTAGTGACCAAAGAGACTAGTAATGCCATTTGATACCCCTGCAACAACTGCAGCATCTTTTTCCATTGCAACATCCTTGAGAGCTTTTCTCAGTGAAGGAACTGTGTTCTGCTCCTGCACATAGAAAGCAGAAGAAGCAGTTGTTTACCCAGACGTCCATTGGCCTTCAAATCTGTACCTGGGATGTCATAAATATAACATATCTTTGTACTAGTTATCATAAGTAATCTATCACTGTGACCATTTTACACCAAAGTATATTAGAAGAGGCGCAGACAACTACCAAACGGAAAGCATATGATCATTAAATCAGCCAAAGTTTCTTGATTGGCTCATCTTCTATTTCTCTCTCAAATATTGCAAAAACTAAAGTTAAAACATATCAAGCAAGTTATAAATGTACGTTAAACCAAGGCATGGTACCAGATCATATAGTCGCTTCTGCATCATTCCATTCTCCACTTCTTTCTTCTGAAGCTGATCAAGGTAAATTTATAAAGAAATTAATCAAAAATACACATCTAACCATTCAGTTTATCATCGATTAAAAGTATAGCTGTTGCGTATTAAGATACCAATGAGGTGAATTCCTTGTCCGCTTCCTCGAGCTCTGTATTCCTCTGTTGCATGTCTTTCAATTGAGATAATAAACCACTGATATCATTCTGCATTGTAGTATCGAAATCGCCAAGAGATATTTTCAGAAAGTAGCCAAAAAAACATATAAAGCGAAATTTATCCGTTTTTCCTTTGAAAACAAAAGATTGGTACCTCCGTAAGTCGATTTGCACTTTCCGATTTCTTGATACCAGTAGCATCTAAATGCAACAATAATAACAACACATAAAGAGGACAGAAAGCAAAATATAGAAAACAGAATCAATACCGGCAGGGTTTTTGGCGAGATCTGGTCCGGATGAGGTCTTGCTCATTCTCTCTGCTGCGCGTTTCTATCGAATGTCTTCCAACTGCAGAAAATTACGAAAATAAGCATACGATGATCGGATTAATGGCTGAATATTACAAAATGAGAGCCGCAAATATGAATAATTTTGTATACGCACAATGAGAGGAACAGATCGATACCGTTCGTCGACCGAGAGATGCATGACGAGCCTCCATCTCTCACTTAATATTTCATAAACAAGCGACTCTCGCAGAAAATTGAGAGACACCGGCCGACCAACCGTTGATGGAGGAGAGAGCTGTGAGGTTTTGGGCATGCAATGGGCCGTTGTATCTGAAAGGAGAAATCGTTGGTTTTCCACGTCGCCCTGCTTGCGTGGTGAAACATCCAAAAGATTGGTTACACGTGGAATGAAAATCCCAATAAATCATATTTGCGTCAATTTTAGCTGCTAAATATTCCGGCAACCCAAAGTATTGTGGCTACTTGGAGATATCACCCGATAATCAATGTAGACCAAAAAGCATCACTCTTTTATATGAATAATAAAATTATAATCATTTTTTCAAAACAATGTTATTTCATCTGTTATATCCACATGTGCTTTCCCATGTCTAAAATTACTTTTATACTATATATAATACACATTTAATTTATAGAAATTGAAAATTATAATAATTTTAACGCAATTTAAGCTTAATTACATATCAATCACTTTTTACAAAACAATAATTGTCCGCGCTCTTAATCATACAATCACATGACTTTGTTTCTTTAATTATTTGGAAATCACTATCACATGTCTAACTTTATGTCGTCAAGAATTCGTTGATTTTAAGAATTATGTATAAGATAGATCAACTAAGCTCTATTAGTTCCTTACCAATCAACTAAAATGAACGATGCATTTTTATATGATTATTCCAAACCAAAAATGTATATGTACCAATATTGTTTATGAGTAATTACTTTCCAAAAAATTACTTTCCAATGTTTCATACTTTATGATGGTGTAGTTGTCTCACCTTTGTGTGGCGTAGTGGTTGCGCCCTCATGCGGTGCAATACTGTAATTATTATGATGTATACCACTTCTAACTAATATAAACTATATATTGTTCATCTGTCATGAGCATATTTCTTAAGCATATTAAGATCTAGTTTCTTCTTTCTTTCTTTCTTATTATTAATTTTAGTTTGATACCTCATAAATTATTGAACCAAAGTATAATATTTTGCAAACACTCAAAATAGCCCTTTTTAAAGCTGAAAATCTGAACATCAGTTTGTAAAAACAACCACTAGATAATAGCGCGAAGAAGTTATTTAATATCATAAGCTTGGAAATAAATAATAAAAAGCATGAAGAAGTTTGAGGTTTGAGAAAACCAATAGCAACCATAATTTTCAATTTAATTGTCAAGTTCGCCCTCAATTTATCAGTTCAGCTTATTAATTAATTTATAAGAGATACATGTATAAATCATAATTATTCACTCCCAACTAAGCACAGTTTATAGGAAGGCTTGGGATTAGCAATAATTAAATATCGATGTCAAAAATGTCAAAACAAAAAGGATCGAATTCACTTTAATAAAAGAAAAATAAAAGGAATATGCAAAAGCAACCTTCAACTTTGCAATTGTGATTTTGGAGAATCACATTCTCTTGCTAAAAACACTCCCATTATGTTAAGTAAATTATGCCAAAAGGTTTGATTAGCTTATGGGGTGACGACTAATGATTCAAAATATTTGAACTTTTCATATTGCGAGTAAAATTATTCTTAAATTGAGATGGAGTGACGAACTAATGATATCATGAAAGTCGACTTAAAAGATTACGAGTCCGATCGAGCCAATGCTTTCTAAATTGAGATGGAGCGACGAACTAAATGATCTCATCATAGTCGATTTAAAAGATTATAAGTAAGATCAGACCAAACAGTCTTAAATTGAGATAGTATATATATGTAAGGAGAAATAAAATCAAAATCCACAAAATAAGGTATAAACCATTTTTCGACCTCAACAGTGCATGTGCATTGCAAACGCCCTTTATATGACCCCATTCGCTTCAAAAGCTACACGAAAATTGTGCATAGAATAAACGCATCGCTAAAGATGTGGAGCAACAAAATCTGCTTTTGCTTCACAATCGGTAGAGCTAAAAAGAAGAAATCCAATGACGAAGAAGGATCCAGCTCAATGACAACTGGCAAAAGAGGAAACCGGAAGCGTAGCAGCGGAGTATCGCCGCCTGGCAAAGACAGCCATGCTGGATTCGACGGCGGCGGAGCCGCCGCAACTGGAGCAGCTGGTGCTGCCGCAGCAGCTGCAGTTGCAACTGTGGCGGTTGCTGCCGCTCACCACGCGTCCGAGATGGAAAGCAGTACACACGGTGGTGGGGACGGCGGCGCTGACGGCGGTTAGTGGCTGGTGTTTGGTGTTCCTTTGATGCTGGTTTTGCTATGTTGGAGTTCATTGTTTTTTTTTTTTTTGGGATACATGTATGTAAGTTGTTATTGAAAGTTTTGAAATTTTTGTTTTCGTTGGTTGATTCATATGTGTTTAAATTTAGTGGTTCATTTTTTGTGTTTCATTTTATGTATCATTTTCATTGTTTTGTATGTTATTTTTTATTTTTTTCTTTAATTTTAATTTTATATATTTTAATTGAACTTTGTATTTATTATCAAGACTTTATTATACCAAATTAGTGTATATAATTAATTTTTAGAATTTATTATTATTTTTATTAAATGAAATTTGATTATTAGAGTTTTGAAATTCAAAAGTTGGGTATATAATTTTTCAAAAATCTAAAATTTCAAATTAATATGTGGACTATAATATTATAGTAAGTTTTATTTTTATAATAAATATTATTAAAATTATTATTTTATTTTTTTGAAATAAATGATACGAAATTTTATTCAATAATATCCGATGAAACAATATCCTTCAGCCATTCTGGGCATACACCTCTCCATACAGCCTTTTCATCTATATTACTTGCATAATGCGCCAACAATGAGCGGCTTGATTTGCACTACGATATGTGTGATATACTCCAAGAAGAATATTTTCTCTCGCAATTGTCATGATCGCAGCTGCGTCCTGCGGAAGCCATTCCTTCTCCTCCTTATGATTAACCATAATTCGAGCTGCCAAGAGTGAGTCGGTGTGAACTTCAATCGGCATGATTTCTTCCTCTCTAGCAAAGATAATCCCGTCGACAATCGCCATAACCTCAGCTATCATAACATTTGATTTAGGAGACGTCCGGCGGGACATTGCGCCCACGAACCTGCCCAACCAATCTCTGATTATCACACCGACTCCATAAGTACTTGTAGCTGGTTTAAAAAGTACGTCAACATCAACCCTGTATCGTCCCATCTCTGGTGGCCTCCAGGTCTTTTCTCCACACTTCACACCTATCCCGCTATTGGCATAGTGAAGTTTTTTAGCATTGTGTGCCATTTCTAGCAGCACTCGGCTTTCTTCCTCCGTCGGTGGATGGGTTGTCTGAACACTGAATGTGACACCTATAACAGAACACTGAATCTTTTCCGATTTATATGGTTGTTGATTTTGATAAATATTTTTCTACATGATTGATGTGAAAAACTTACGAAAATTTTCCACAATGTTTTTATCGCATATTACTTAATTTTTGTAATATTAAAGACAAATATGCTTTTCAATTTTTAAACATATCTTACTTACTTCATTAAGTATTTGAATTCAAAGTAGTTTTGATAATTTCATGTACAGTAACAATTCGGATTTCTACCTATGAATTAGCAATTTCTTAATTTAGGGTTACGATTGAAGTAACATGATTCCATTGACTCTTTAATAGTGATACATAATATTTATTGATATTTAGATTTGACTTGTTAAATAAATTAATCTTGATATTTATATATAAAGGTACATAAAGTGTGCATTACTTGGGAGAAATTCCAAATTAAAAAAATGGTGTATTATTTTGAAGGATAAAAGGAGTAATTTTCTTTTACTATTGGACTGTCCTGCAGTTTGTTTTCTACCACTCAAAAATTCATTTATATAACTAAGGTGGCATGAGTTTTCATAAATCATAATCGTAATCGTTAGATATATTTGATAAACTAAATTCAAACTCGACTCGCGAAATAATAAAAACAAAAGATGAGGTCAACTTAATTAGTGAATGTCGCTTTCATAATTGATGGTATCATGAATTCCTAAAGCCTAACATAGGCCAAACCACAAAGCCGATGCTAGGGCATGGAACGGGCTTTAAATGATCCCAATCATAGGCATTCTTGTTCTAACACCAAAAAAATCAGCCATAACTCAATTTTTAGCTGTTACGTCGTCATTTCATTTTTCAGCCATAAGACCTTTATCTCAGTCCTAAACAATTTAACCTCAAATCAGCCATAACTTTATTTTTTATAATTTCATCACTTTTTATTATTTTTTTAATTTTATATATTTATTTGAATTGAGTTATTTATAAAATGAAATTAAATGACTACAAATTCGAAAAGTACTTAATTAAAATTTGAAATTAATTCATTTAAAATCCTAATTACATTAATTAAAAATCGAAAATGACATAATTGAAATTCATAATATTACATAGATAAAAAAAAGTAAAAGTACTTCATGCTCTAAATCAGTTGGAGCGTGCCCAAATTTATTTGATGAGATCTTGTTGGAGTCGGTTGTAAGTTCGTTCTTCACGAATAGAAGTACGTTGGCTCAGAAATTTTCAAAATTGAAGCGGTGCACCTTGAGATGGATTCTCGTTGGCCACTTCCGAGCTAGACGCCCAATTAGCCGCGTCTTCTCATTCATCTTTGATTATCATGTTATGCATGATGATACATGCATAAATGATGTCGACGATACATGATTGTTGTCACATACACGCCGGACCTTTCACCATGGCCCGACGTGCTTGGAGTAAACTGAATGCTCGCTCAACATCCTTTCGTGCCGCTTCTTGCCTTTGAGCAAACAATGCTCTCTTCAGGTCTGTAGGACACGTAATCGTTTTCACGAACACCGGCCACTTTGGATATATGTCATCGGCCAAGTAGTATCTCATGTTGTATCTTCGCCCATTGGCTGTGAATTCGACAGCTGGTGCTTGACCAGCGCATACGTCGTTGAAGATTGGTGACTGGTTCATAACATTGATGTCATTGTTTGAGTCAGCTATGCCAAAGAATGCATGTCAAATCCATAAACGTTGGTCAGCAATCGCTTCTAGGATTATCGTTGGATGTGTGCCCTTATATCCACTGGTGAAGCCGTCTCTACATGCGGACGGATAATTCTTCCACTCACAGTGCATATAGTCGATGTTGCAGAGCATTCCAGGAAAGCCATGACACCTCTCATGCATATTCATCAATACTTGGGCGTCCAACATTCTGCACCGTGGGCAAGGCCTCGAGACACCACGACAAAATGCTTTGAGTCTATCCCGGCCCGTTGCTTCTGAAACATGGAGTTACTCATCGAACATGTCCAATGATGTACCATATGCCAGCTGGCGTGCACTCGCGGCCTGCACATTCGGGACACTGATGGAATTACTCGTTGCGTCCTGCCAACATGTTTGCAACGCGCAATAACAAGGATTTGCTCATGCGAAACCGTCGGCGGAACACAACTGCACCTCATTGTGGCTCGTCGGATAAATAATCTGCGATGAGACGTTGATCGACAATTTCACGCTCCCGGTGTATGTACGTCCTTAGAGCTCAAGGACGCACAGCTCGAGCTCGTTCAGCTCTCCTCCTATGATGCGACTTAAGTGTCAATTCAATCATCTTATCCATTTCATCTGAATCAAAACTCGAATCATCATAATTTGAATCCATAAAATGAGATGAAAGTAGTTGAAGAAAAAAGTGGAAGAAAAGTGAGGAAAGTGAGAACAAAAGTGGATTTTATAGAACCCCAATTCATTCCTGTAACCCTCCAGAGCATCTTTGGCGTTAATATTGCACCACACAATTCAATCCGTGAATCTGAAATAATAAATACAAAATAAATAAATTAAAGTTGCGGGCGGAAATACGGCGAAGGGGGCTGCAGTGCCGCTGCGCCGTGGCGGCCGCAGTCCCGCATTCAGCCGCACCCTGCACTGATTCCCCGACTGCGGCGACGTCCCCTCCCCTACCATCCTCGCCCCGATGCGGTCGCTGCGTTATTTTTTTTTATTTTTGTTTTTTTTATCTTTTTGCGGTACCGATAATGATACCCTAAAATCAAAGAAAAATAAAATAAAAACACAAGTCCTAAACAAACCATTATTCGCGATGAGTCACATGGTTACAGGAAATTGTATTTTGTTCTTGGTTAATCCTATAAACAAATTTGTTGACATAATCCTCATTTTCAAAAATATATCAATCCAGGTACAATTTTGTTAAGGCCTAATTGCTTTAAAATTATGCATTTTTGTAATTAGTATCGATACATTTCATTGTTTAAATGCCGAATCCAGAACTTGAAAATAGGTGTACGAAACCCAATAGCGACGCACTGAAAACCCTCATTTAGTGGCTTCATAACATATTTTGCACGACGTTTTCTTCAGTCTCCGAATGACACTCCATATTTCTGAGATATCTTACGCAACTTCTGTAGCCGAACTTTTTCACTCTAAAAGCTCCTTGAGTTGGTTCTAAGACTCCACGAGCTCAGTTGCCATGACTGCGAGCTACTTCTTGGCTTGTTCAGCCGCTTGCTGAGCTATTCGCTTCCAGGACTCGCTTGAGCTCAACTATCCAAAACAAACATAAAATCTCAATAATACTCTGCAGATCCGGCGGGCGGCAACCATGAGAGTGAGTGACCATGGCGATTTTCCATCGGGGTAAAGGGAAATAAGTCATCGGGGGTTCGGCCCAATGACAAACAGAGGTCGCCGACCCCACCATTGGGCTACGAGTACAAAAATTTATTAAATTTGATCATTCGAGTTGCCGTCGACCCACACGTTCGAGTTGCCGTCGAACAGAATTGCTCAGCAGATGAGTTGGGCCGAGAAAGCTATAAAGAACTTTGATTGAAATTGCATTAACCCGACCCCACAATGGAAAATTCATGGATTCGCCATTAGTTCGCCCGCCCCTCCCGCCCCCTCTGCATCTGGCACTGCATTCTCTTTGCCATTACATTATTAATTCAGCATTCTATAAAAATATTCATCAATGGAAAGGATTCTCGTTTATATATATGGGTAAATAATACTATGATTTTGTACACATAATATATATATATATATATATAGATTTTAACTATATCATTTATTACATATTTATTATATTTGAAAGTTTAAAACACGCATATGAGATTTGAAGTATATTGTTTATAACATGCACTAAGATTTGAAATATATTAGTTATAGTTATGTCAATAAATTATATATATCTAATTTGAAATATACAATTTTTTTAAGTTGATTTATTTAGAGGATATATATATAGTTTTGTGTTCAAATGCGAACATATCTTTATTGCTTAACTAAGAATTAATTTTGTCCGTTAGATCTAATAAATTTAACCGTCCAGATAATGACACGTGGATTTTATAATAAATATAGTTAATAATGAAATGGTATAATAGTAAATACATTTACACGATTTTTAGGGGACCATCGGAAAATTATGGATAGCATAGTGATTGATATCATTAAATATAAATTAGATTATCAGTACACAACAAATGTATTATCATTACAGCATGATTTTGATAAGTTTTTTTAATATATATATATATATAGAGAGAGAGAGTTGTAATAAAATTATAACTCATTCTTATTATAAAATTAAGATCAAATCCTATCCTTCTAATTTTATGATCTAATGGACGAAAGAAAGCCATGTGGCGCCGCATCTTTAAATATTTCAATTAAAAAGGGGCATAATAGTAATTATATAGTATCGGTCATGATATGATCCAATTTGTAAGGTATGTGGTTAATATGATATGTTTTTGTAGCAATTATTATAAATATATACCGAGATTTTAGGTATTGTCGAGATTTCCACTAAGATTCTTCAAAGTATTCGTATGATGATTTACATTCAACTTTGTGATGATTTACATTCAATGTTATAATGATTTACATTCAACATTATGATGCAGTATATTTTTGAATTTGTAATGCCAACAAAAAATATTAAGGTGCCATTACAAATTCAAAAATATACTGCATCATAACTTTGAATGTAAATCATCATAACGTTGAATGAAAATCAGCATAAAGTTGAATATAAATCATCATATGAAGACTTTGAAGAATCTTATGCGCCATTACAAATTCAAAAATATACTGGATCATAATGTTAAATGTAAATTATCATAATATTGAATGTAAATCATCATAACATTGAATGTAAATCAGCATATGAAGATTTTGAAAAATCTTAGCGAAAATCTCAGCAATCCCTAAAATCTCGGTATATATTTATAATAACTGCTGCAAAAACATACCATATTAACTACATACCTTAAAAATCGGATCTAAATATAGATTGTGGGAGATTTAGTGGAGTAAATCACGGAAACTATCCATAATTAAAATCCGCTGAAATTTTGTTTTTTACTATTTTGTCCTTATAATGGTATTCCCGTAATAATGTAATGACAAGCGTTTTCTTATAATTTGAGCCCTTAGTTTTTTAATTCAATGGTTATATTTTAGTCTTAGTGATATATATATGCATAGTTTTTATATATATATACATATATATATATATATATATAACATACATCATAATCCACTTCCATTATAAATTTATAAGTTGTTGGGGTCGTTTTCAGAAACAGGAAATTCCTTCCCCGCCTTTTGCTGATTGTTTATCGCGCTCGCGACCTCATACAAAGGAACTATAATTATATCGCACACACACATACACTTACACATCACATATTTGCAGAGCTGGAGCAGATATCAGAGAGCTTCAGATTTCCCCGTGACAGTCTGTCGTTTCCCCTCCCTCTCTCTCTCCCGACACTCGCACACTGTCTCTCGTGTCTTCTTCGTGGAGATCAAGTCAGAAACTGCCGCGCATTCGCCATGGCGTCCGTCGTCGACTCCGCCTGGATCGTAATGAATTCGATTTTCTTCTCTGATATGCCCTAGATTAACGTCATTCTGCCTCGAATTATTGATTGATTGCGTCGGATTCGTGATTTTTGTCGTCTGATCTGTTTCCTGCTTGTTTGTTATGTTTTTTGCATTTTAAACTATTTCATATTGAGATTCAGTGTCGTGTCTGATTGTTTTCTTGTTCTGTTGTGATTTGCCTTTTTAATTCCGAGTCATGCTTATTCGGTTTTGAGACGATCTTATGCTGAGAAGAGTGGCGGCTGTGAATGATGCATGCACCAGATATTTTTTGTGGTGTCATATAAGCAACGCGGATGATTCTTCAGATGAATATGTTTTTTCTTTTTTTAAAAAAATAAATATATATTGGATTGTGTTTTCTCGTGACATTTAACCTGGATAAAAAGGCAGTGTTTCGTAATGAAGTTTTCACTGATTAGAATAATAAAACTTTAAAAATGTGTTGTTGTAGACAGACTCAATATTTTAGGACAAGTAAATCAGGTCTTTAGGGGCTCGATGTTGAACCTTGTACTCTGGCACATCACACAAGTTTGCTGAAATGTGAATAATATGGGGCTGGGTGTTGGAGGTTTTCTGTAAGATAAATAAAATCCCATATCATCAATAGAACAGTTATATTTTTTTCCACTGGACTAAATGAACTGGAATATTCTTCCCAGGCTAAGTAAATGATAAGTACCGAACATGTTCTACTCTAGTCGATTCAAATTCTGCATCGGAATAATGTTAGTTGGGTTTTACAAACAACCAAAAAACAATTGAAATGACACATCATATATTATAAAGGAAATTATGAAAGCATTTAAGAGGAGAAAATCATGATGAAGCCTTGCTTCAAGCTTGTCTAGGTTGATTATTTGACTCCCCTTCTTCATGTATGCAGTAAGAAGTTATACTTTTATGGCTAAACACAAACTCAACATGATTGAATATGATACATGCTCCCTCTTTAATACCTCGACCTTAAGCATGTTGCTAGTGACCTTATTAGGCTAGTTGAGAACTTGAGAGGCTATTGGAGATGTACCTTATGGAGAAAATCTCTCAATGTCAAGAATGATTTTCATATTGTCCTTTTGTGTACCACTCCTAAAACTAAATAAACTCTGCATTATTGTGTATCATGTGCTTTATCTTTGGGAAGAGAAAGAACCAAAAAGTGGACTCTAAAAATGATGTCTTCGTAAACATGCTCGTTGTTATCATTTTGTGGGTTGTGTTAAGGCATGGGTTTTACATATATACATTGTATTCGAAAGAGCTCATCTCTACTAATTGGAGTTTCAACAAAATGTCGTTATGTATTTGAAAGGAGTCTAACTTTTGAATTCTTAGTGATATCCTTGATGAATATTGACCTCGTTTTACATTCTTTATGTGTAATTTAATCATTAAAAGTTTTCTTACTCCTTATTTCGCTCTGCTTTTCTATTTTGCTGTTGCAGTATCTCATAACCAATTTTAGTGACTTTCAACTGGCATGTCTTGGAAGTTTCTTTCTTCACGAGAGTGTATTCTTTTTGTCGGGACTTCCATTTATATTCTTGGAAAGAGCAGGATGGCTGAATCAGTACAAAATTCAGGTTTAATCTAGTGACTTCATAGTAGAAAGTTTTTTTGTGACTGATGATTGTCTCTCAATCACATCCCGTGATACAAAACTCATTTAAAATAACTTCATGTTTGTAAATCTTTGACAAATTTGAGTTTTGCCTTGCTTTTCACACAAGCAGTGCTGCAATTAACATGACAAGGAATGAATTGACAAGTATCTCAATCACTAAGCTTAGTGTTTTCTGTGAGCATTTTGCTACTCTGTGTCTTGTTGTTTTTGCACCTTGAGAACTGGGAATTTTGGAGTAAAGATCTTCACCAGAACATTTATCCTCTGTTCACTCAAAAACATGGTGGAAAAGAATATTGGTCTTGACTTTCAGTTTTAGTAAAGCTTTCCCATTGGGAGGCTATATGAGATTGATATATTCTATCAGATTTCAAATCCTCTAATTATCTCAGTTTTGCTTAGCCGATAACCAAATATTTTTTTTTTTCATCATTCTTTGACTATTGAAACTTTATCTTATACCTTTTTTACGATGTAGTTTCTGCCATGTTCACTGTAAAAATTTCAGAAATTACTGGTGAGAGGACAAGCAGAAACACTAATAACATCAGCAAACAGTTAGCAATTTCATATGGTCTATCACAACTCTTTGTTATTATTGGTCCTTTTTCGTAGTAATTCGTAATAGTTTTCTTTTTCTAATTACTTCCATCATAAAACCAATTTTCCTTCCCTAACATAGCACAAAAATGAGGTTGAGGAGCAAAGAGCTAAATATTGTAATATGGTTGAAAAGGGGAAGGGATGGAGGAGGAGAAGAGGTGACACAGATTTGTATACACAGATTTGTAATTGCACATACTTGTCAAGCATCCAAAATTTGCTTCCTGTTTTGACCTTTTTTGCTTGTCTTACCTTATCACATAGAATATGTGATTATGATTATAGAATATGTGATTATGATTATGTGATGCTTCTGCTGTTCGTGCAGACTAAAAACAACACAGTTGATGCTCAAGAGAAATGCATCACTAGGCTATTGCTCTATCATTTTTGTGTCAATCTACCTGTTATGATCTTATCATATCCCGTCTTCAGATTTATGGGCATGCGAAGTACCCTTCCGTTGCCATCCTGGTATACTCAGGTTCTTTATACTCTAATGCTTGAGTTGGGCGGACTGAGAGTCTTTACTTAATTTGATAGTCTTGCTCTGGAGTAGCATGACTTGAACCTCCGATAAACAACAATTCATTTCTCTTCATGCTATTCTTTTGCCAGATTCACTGTTCACTGATTTCTTGATAAAGAATGATTAATGGTGCCTCTGTATTGTCAGTTCTTTTAGAAGTTATCTGATACAAACCGGAAAAGATGAGTATAATCTTATTTATCGTTGGTTTGTAATTCAAAATATTGAATAATTTGGATTGAATCCACTCACACATAGAGTTGTACATCGTGGAAGGTTTAAATGCAGGAAGAATTAGTATTTGGTTCAGTTAATAATGCAGTTGAGATTGTGGGATGTCCAAAAACTTCCTATTTCCCATAGATTAAGATAAGCAAAGAAACTCCAAAGTAGGGAAGAATAAGGTGAAAATAATTTCTATTCTGTCTTTCAAACGAAAAAAAGAAGAAGAAAACTCCTATGCTGCCTGACTTCTCTTGCTATAGGTTGCCTTTACTTGCTGTTTACTCAGATTGCATGCTTCTGCAGGAAAGTAATCTCAACTCAGATTCTATTCTACTTCATCTTGGAGGATTTCGTGTTCTACTGGGGTCACAGGATTTTACATACAAAATGGCTTTACAAGCATGTCCACAGTGTCCATCATGAGTGAGTTAACATATAAATGTGCATAATTACTAAATTCATTCCACTGGCTGTAAGAAGTATCACATTTTTGTGCCAAAAGCATTTATCAATATGCTCGATGCCTATGCAGATACGCAACACCATTTGGATTGACTTCTGAATATGCTCACCCTGCTGAGATTTTATTTCTTGGATTTGCTACAATACTTGGTCCTGCAATCACGGGTCCCCATTTAATAACACTGTGGTTATGGATGGTTCTTAGAGTGCTTGAAACCGTGGAGGCACATTGTGGATACCATTTCCCGTGGAGCCTCTCAAACTATTTGCCTTTATATGGCGGGTGCGTCTTTTCTCTTTTGAGTACCACGGGAATCTTCTTTTTTCCTGTGTTTAAATTGTTTTAAGTTCATAATTCCATTTCTTGATTCCAGTGCTGATTTTCATGACTATCATCACCGATTGCTATACACAAAGAGCGGCAACTACTCATCAACTTTTGTCTACATGGACTGGTGAATTTTCTGATTCTCTGCTATCTTATGTTCACTTTCTGTATACCTTTACTTGGTTTAGGATTTGCCAAACTTTTTAGGAAATTGAAAATTTTCTACCATCATTTTCTGGCTTTTAAAATCATTCTTATTCTTGGCGTATCTTTCACTCATCTAAATATGCCTTTTCATATCTTGCCTTACTATATAACAAATCAAAGTATTTGAATAAAAAATTGCTACCAGTAATGTATTCTATAACCGTGTTGCTTCTAACCTATAACTTTGCAGGATATTTGGCACCGACACAGGTTATAGAAAACTGAAGGCACTGAAAAGTGAAGGAGAAGAGATGGCTATGAAGGACATTTAATATCGGATCTTCGTCATAACATGATAGATTACAGTCTTGGAGCATCATCTTCAATTGTGGGATATGGTTCCAGAGCATCTTGGCTGCAGATTGAGTTTAGTTTTTTTTTTTTTTTCCTTCGCTTTTTTGATCAACAATATATGCTGTGCGGAATTAGGTTGTGGTTTGTTATGGATTTTGTGTCCCGCATATAACCCACATGAATGGAATTCCACCTTTATTCTGAGCCATTTATTGGACCATCTTGACTGAATATTCAAGTCAATTCAATTCATGTAAATTGTGAATCTTATTAAGTCCAGGAAGTTAGAATCTCCAAGGGTCAAATTGCACGGCACTCAGTTTCTTTTACAAAATTTGTGTAGTTTGAAGAAAAGCCATTTACAGACATCCCACCATCAACACAGATTATCTGGCCGGTGACGAATGATGACTCAGGTAGACAAAGGAAAGCCACCATCGACAACACCTCCGTTGGATCTCCAAGCCTCCGTGTCATAAACTTATTCCAAGTATTCTTTGTTGCTCAGGACCTAGAGTAGGAGAGTGGGATCATAAAAAGAACGAACGACTGATAGTGAACACTGGAAGAAAAGGAAACGCGAAACAAAATCTAGTTACTCCACCATGGATGTCCGAATGTACCATGTTCACTCTAATGCAGTCCCTTGCCCACTCACATGCTAAATTCTTTGTGAGCTGGTTGATGGCACCAATGGGAATTCCTTGGATGTGATGTCTGTTGGACGTTGTTTATCTACTGAAGCCATGATATAGAGAGTGTACATGATACATGAGAAATGCCATCTCCCATTCGACGTTCTCAAATGATATTTGCATAAAAGATAGGAGTGATGATTAACTTAAAAGAATGTTGAGCTTCCCATTGAACACAGAGTAACCTTTCCCGGTCACATTCAGAAGATACATTACACGCTGAGCCCGTAAGTCCAAGACCCTGGTCTTCCCAATCCCCAAACGTCTCTCCAGCTCATCTTTGTTCCTTGCACACACAAGAAAACATCCACGTTAGAAATTGCATCAACCAAGTGAGCCATGAAGATCAAATGTGTCGTGCAGAAGCCCCACCTTGTTTGAATGATGTTAACTGACAAATAAAATACAAGGATGGAGTAACTGTAATTGAGTTTTGCAAGTTAACAGAACCCCCACCTTGTTTTCTCTCCTCTTTCTTCCTTCAATCCAATCAAAAATTTCCCATGCAATTTTCAGCAGGGACATAACAAACACGTTTTTCAAATTCAACTGCCAAAAACAAAATCAAACAATCGAGAATCAACATTAACTGAACACGCGATTGAAATCCAGGAATTTGAATCTGAATCGACTAAGGTAAACATAGAACCACGAAACCAACCCACATTCAAATATTCAAACTGTCAAAGACCACAAATCGCGAAATGTCTGAAGCAATACAGAAGCAAAATTATTCGTGAATCTGAGCTAGCCATATCCGATTCCCCTGGTGCCGCCGGCGACGAGCAGAGTGAGGGTTTCGCGGCAGTGGCGGCCGTCGTGAAGCGCAACAAGCAACGCTTCCAAGTGAGGAGCCAGCTGAATGCGTGGGTTTCGCAGTGTAAAGCTTGACGGAGGCGGCCGCGTCGGAGTAGATTGCCGGCGGCATTTTTCCTTTGTATTCCGTGCTAAAAATGCCGGCGATATAATGTAACTAATAGTACTATATTTCCTTTTTATTTTAAATAAAAGTTGAAGCACTATATTCGTATATTACAGTTCTTTTAATAATATAAATAGCTATAAATTTTGTGTCCATTATTACATTAGATATATATATATATATATACATCCCTATATATATATGATGATGATGATTGAAATGCAGCAATCGTTGTATGCATTTATTTATGGTGATAGTTTGCATATAAAAGACTATTATTTATTGTAAATTTTGCATATAAAAGTTTTTTCTTTTTCTTCATTTTGGGAATTAAAGAAGATATAGCCATCAAATGATGCCACGTGGAATTGAGGCATAAAAACGGATGCAAACCTATTTATATTCCACTCTCTATTCTCCCTTTCTGTTCCGCCCTCGTCCGTCTCGGTCTCATGCCCCTCCTCTCGCCGCCTTCCTCTCTCATCGCCGGCGAACTTCCTTTCTCTCTCTCTTCATTTCCTTCAATTCAAACCGCAATCTATTGAATTCACTTTCGGAACTTTTCGATTCGGAGCTTCTTCTTTCGCGTTACCCAATTCTCGTTTTTTCCGAAGACATGGCGAGCACCGGCACCAGCAATATCTACATCCACGTCATCGAGGACGTCGTCAACAAGGTCCGAGATGAGTTCATCAACGACGGAGGTCCCGGAGATGGCGTCCTCGCTGAGCTTCAAGGAGTAATTTATCCACCACTCTCTTTTAATTTAATGAAATGTTGGATTTTGAGTTCTTTTTAGGGTTTAGTGATGGAATTTTTGTTTTCTGTTTGGTTTTAGGACTGTGTTGGGATTAATTTCATTGAAGGGTGATTGGGTAGTTTCAGGGTTTTGAAATTGTTGGATCTGCGGCTGCAATAGTATTTTGATTTTTTTTTTTTTTGGGTCGAATTTCGCAGTTATGGGAACTGAAAATGATGCAAGCTGGCGCGATTTTGGGTCCGATAGATAGGTCGGCGAAGCAAAAAGCAGGAGGAGGTCCGGTGACGCCGAATCCCGTGCATGATCTTAACGTACCTTATGAAGGCACTGAGGAGTATGAAACTCCCACTGCTGATATGCTCTTTCCTCCGGTGAGTGCTTGGTATCATTGTTAATGGCGAGGATCAAAATGATGATATTATGCCTTGACTTTTTACTGTTGATTTTTTTGCCTGGGGCTTCCAGACCCCACTACAAACACCTATGCAGACGCCATTGCCGGGGATGGCCCAGACACCATTGCCTGGAACAGCTCAGACTCCCCTTCCTGGAAATGACAGCAGTCCGTACTACAGCATTCCCACTGGTGGGACCCCAATAACCCCCAATGAATACTCCTCTAATAATGATAATGGTGGTGAAGGTCAGATGAGAGCTGGAGCTGGAAGGCCTAGCCAATATATGGTATCATTATACTGAACCTTCTTTTCTGGTGGTGGGTGTGATTGTCGCTTTTGGCTGACAAGCTTGTTTTCTGCAACCTCATTTGCTTAACCTTTTTAATTTTATGATGAGAATGTTTCTGATTCTTTTTTAAATATAGCTATGAAATTCTGATTGATACTTTAAATAAGTTTACGAGCAATTTCTGCGCACTCTTTTCCTTTTGGTGGTAGGTAGTTCAACTGAAATCTATATTTTACTCTTGCAGCAGCCACCTTCATCTTGGTTGAATCAAAGGCCTCCTCTCGATGTGAATGTTGGTGAGTGTGATGGCTGAAGATTTATAACAATGCATTATCTCTTCTCTAAGTAAATATGTAGATGTAGATGGTGGCAGTATATTGAAAAAAATTATAAATTGGTGGAGGCAGTGTAATCTTCACTAGTTTCATATTCAATTTGTCTTTTTTTGTAGCTTATGTGGAAGGTCGGGAAGAGGGTGACAAGGGAGTGCCTAATCATCCACCAACTCAGGTTATTTTCATTTGCCGTTCATCTTTATTTCAAATTTTAATTGAGTTAGATGGATGTAGCCCAATCAATCATAAAATTGATATTATACAAACGTTTCATCTATGCAACGTGCACTGTCCTATTTCTTGCTAGGAGTTCGACAAATAATCTCTTTTTGTAAAGGTTAAAGTGGAATCTTCACTCTGAAGTATTCTGCTCTCTCATCTAATTGTTCAGTTTAGTATTACTTTTAACGATAATACTGCATAAATACCCATTGTTTTGACTTTTTGTATGACTCAACTATGTGCAAATTCTAATTGAATCAGGAAGTAATTGACTCAACAGCAGAACACCAAAAGTAAATCACCTCTACTTCATAGTGGGATAGAGATCCGGGCAACTGAGTAATAAATGTAATGTGGTGGTGTTTTATTTAGTTCATATACCAGTAATCTCAGTAAGAATGTCTTTTTCGGTTGGTCGCCCATTCCCTTATGATTAAATATGTGCTGCTCTCTCGTATCCTGCTAGATGCCTATACTTTAGTTACAGTGACTAGATAGAGAATTCATTGCATTTGAAGTGCATGTGTGAGGAACATAAAAGGAGAAGTTGGAAACTTTCTCCCCATTGACAATTGAACTTGTGTCTTCCAAGTTTTGTAGGACATTACATTAATCCATTGGCAGGTGATGTCATGAAAAACCATGTTACTGCATCCCTTGATAGTCTTATGTGAACTATTATTCCACTGAATTTTGCAGCAACAATGATCTGCAAAATACTAAATTCAGCCGGTCATCCTCTTTCTGGTTTTCTGTTTAAACGATTTTGATTGTTGTATATCTCAGAAAATGGGAGCAAGCTTCGCTATGCATGCTGATTTTATAAATGCTCACCATCACTCTTCATCTGTTTATGTAAAAACCAACGTTGAAAGGATATAACAGTGAAGAACTCAATGCAGGATTTTTTCTTGATGCCTTCTGGAAAACGAAAACGCGAGGACATTCCTCCACAATATCATTCGGGTGGATACATTCCCCAGCAGGATGGAGCAGGAGATGTTCTACACGAGGTGTTGAAGGTGAAGTTTTGATTCTAAGCCACGACTAGCAACAATTATGTTGCCACTAAGTTGTCACAGAGATTAAACCAGCCTCCAGGCAGTTGATTGATAGAATGCACGGTTCCTGAATAAACCCTTATTTTGGTCTCTTATACTTTCAAATCATTATTTGAGAAGTAGAAAATTGTGAATACAAACCTTTCTGGATTAACAAGGCTGTCTAGATTCACCCTCTTTATACCCGTGGGTTCTCATGCATGATGTATATTTTTATACACATGGGAAGTATCTATGGTAGACCTTATGTTTACATAGAATCTCCTCAATGAGTTTTCACATGTAATAGGGTTATCTTGTAGAAGAAGAACATGCAAGTATGACCTTATAGACATAATTACCCTGGAAGGTTAGGGATATGATTTTGATCTGTGATGATTCACCTTCAGTGGATTGTTAGGCATTTCAATCTTCTAGAACATTTATTTTCTTCTATTTTTAACTGTGACTTCATACTTTTGGCAGGTGGGTCCAGGGAGCATTGAACAAATACCTGTTCAAGAAGGATCAATGTCTTGTAGGATTCCTCAGTTGGACGGACCCATACCAGATCCATACGATGATGCACTTTCTACTCCCAATGTGAGTTTACCACTGTACGAGTCTTATTGGTTGTTGTATTTGAACTAGCATACATTTAAATTCAGTGAATCTCTTTAGGTGGTGATATCCACCTGCTTGTAGTCATCCTTTGTTTTGCTCCTATGCAATTTTCTGAAGGGCTGCAGCCATGGGTTGGGGGGTTTGGCATCTGCTGTAAGGACTTCATATAACCGATTTTTGGGCCTCTGGTTCCAGAACCAGTTGCTTGATGCTGTGAGACTTTGTATTTATCTTTGTTGACATTTTCTTACTCTATGTCAATGTCATGAGATGTAAATGGAGGTTTCAATCTTTTCTCAAACTCTTTCCTTTACTATAGAAGCACACTTCTGTGATCCAATAGATAGCAACATACTAACATGTCAGGATATCTCTTATAGTTGTCTGAGAGTTGATTCTCACTATGGTTTTCTAGAGAAGTGAAGTTTGCATGACTAATCTTTATGTTAGAAAATAGGATTTACTTAACACAAGGATCAATCTTCAGTTTGACTTCTTATTAGAAACTACTCCTGTAAATTTATGGGTTAAACATGCCCGATGGTATTGATTCCATTTGTATCACTTATGGTCTTATACCCTTACATATTTCATTAATTGATTATGACTTTATCCTTCTCTTTTTCTCTTTTCTTCTTCTCTTTAAATGCATCTTTCTCTAAACTAACTTGGTTCCTTGTGTGGCTCTTGAAAGATATACAATTATCAAGGAGTCATCAATGAAGACTACAACATAGTGAACACGCCTATGCCTAATGGTAAGTTGTCGCCTAAATTGAGTGCCCCCCACATGTTAGAACTGTTAATGACCCATTGTTAATATGAAACCATCTGCATTTCTAGAGATGCAAGCAGCAACTCCCGCTCCGGTTCCAAATGAACCTGTAGATGATGATGACGATGAACCCTTAAATGAAGACGATGATGATGAGTTGGACGACCTGGAACAGGGCGAGGATCTAAACACAGCACATCTGGTTCTAGCTCAGTTTGACAAGGTACTGAGCCTGCAAAATCTTATTGTTTACTCTGGTTTCTTTTTTTTCTTTTTTTCTTTTTCCAATGATGGTTATCTCATTCCTTTAGTGATATCTTCTCAATATTCTTAATGATATACTTGTATAATATACAGGTGACAAGAACCAAGAGCAGGTGGAAGTGCACACTGAAGGATGGCATTATGCACGTAAATAACAAAGACATTCTGTTCAACAAGGTTATGATTCCTTTTTACTTTTTATGGATGCTCCTCTTAAGTGTGCTTTACTCATGCATGTATTTTATCTGTAATGGTTCGGGTATTGGGCTTTTCACCAGGCAACAGGTGAATTCGACTTCTGATTTCGCTGGAGAGACTTAAGCCGTCAGATCTCTCGGACACTGGTTTCAGTAGAGAACAAGATTATTCACATTGTATTTGGTCTCTTGTATGGAATGAAAATTAGTGAGAGGAAATGTTTCGATGGCCACAATGTACAGAAGGGAGATTTTGGCTCCAACTACCAGTTTATAACTTTAAAGGATCTTTGTATAATTTCATTTTTGTGTACTCGGATATATGTTATTGATATCTTAATCTTCTTTATTCCTATTCCGAAATATACCTACATTTTAATTATCGATTCTGTTACATTTTGTGTATTTGTGAATTTTGAAATGCAGGTGCATGTTAAATATCTATTCTTTTTTGGTTGCTTCAAATTTGTTAGAAATAACTGGGTTGAAGAATTGTATTAAGCTAAATGTAACATAATTTTGCTGCACGCTTTCAAAATGTTATTACATGTATTGTAATATATATCGTTTATCTACTTCAATCCATACTATCACATATGTGGTCATTTTGCTCTAGTTTATGGTGGATGCATATTGAAACTTACAATTCTATACTATTTTGCAAATGCCAAAACTTATTAATTAATATAGGGCAATTACTCTCTAATATCACGAATTTTGGTCGAATTTTGGATCTTCCCACCAAAATAAAACTTGATCGCAAAAATCATGAACTTTGTTTGAGATTTCTCACAATCCTCCAAATCATAACGGACGTGGCAAAATTAAAGCCGAAGTGTCATTTAAATTTTATAAATGACGTCGTTTTGGTACTAAAACAAAAGGGCTGTTGGTCGCTAATATAACGAACTTAAAACTTAGTCGTAAAAATCATGAACTTTGTCGTTGTTTGGAATTTCCCACATTTGACGATTACGGCAAAATCGATTCTGACATGGCTTGTAGATTTATCTACGTGTCCTAATTACTCCTTACATTGACATTATGTGGCATGACATGTATAAAAAAAATTAATAGACAAAAATAAAATTAAAAGGCAAATATAAAAAAGAAAAAGGCTTGTCTCTCATTTTCTCTCTTTATAAATCTCTTCGTCTTCTCAAATCCACTGTATCGAGTGTTGACCGTCACGTCGGCGTATCTCCTAGTGGCTGCAGGCAAAAGCCCGCCTGCAACATCGGCTGTGTCGTTGTTACACTCGAGGCAGATGTAGCGGTGGATAGTTGTATTCGAGGCGGATTGAAACATACGGGATTGTGGTTTCTGCTGGCTTTGTCGTTGGAACTTGCGGCCGGCGGTGGAGAGAGAGTTGGAGAGATGAAAGAATGAGGATATAATTTTTTTGAACTAGTGAGGTGGACCAAAACGACGTCGTTTTGGTCCAGTAGGCATTCCGAGTTGCCAAAACGGTTGTTTTGGTGCAGTAGATATCCCGACAAGCCACGTAGGAATCGATTTCATCGGAATCGTCAATTGTGGAAAATCTCAAACACGACCAAAGTTCGTGCTTTTTACGACCAAGTTTTATGTTCGTGGGAAAATCCGGAATTCGACCATAGTTCGTGATATTAGCGACTAATAGCCCAAAATAAAATAAAAACGACGTCGTTTTGTTACATTCAAATGTCACTTCAGCTTTAATTTTGCCACGTTAGTTACGATTTGGAGGATTGTGGGAAATCTCAAACAACGACAAAGTTTATGATTTTTGTGACCAAGTTTTAAGTTCGTGGGAAGGTTCATAATTCGGCCAAAGTTTGTGATATTAGCGACCAATTGCCCATTAATTAAATTAGTTCGAATGCATTAGCTGGCTTTGGACGATTGGTAAATGCACCCTTGTTATCCTCAAGTTATGGGTTCGACACTCAAGTTTTTTCTTTTAAATGAAATTTTTACTTAAACATAATTTTTTTATACATAAAATTAGATAAAACTTATATTTGGAGAAAGTAAGACTTTGTATAAAGTCATATTTAACTTTCTAAAAATTTGATTTACCAAGCAAAGTCTAAATTATGAAAAAAATATTATTTGTATTTAAACAAAGTATAATTTACTAATAAAAAACCTCGTTTAATTTCATGAAAAGTTTTATTTATATAACTAAAATCCCACTTATGAATAATTCTAAAAAAAATCCCATTTACAAATCGTGCAAATTTTATTTGTAATAAAAGAAAAGTCTTATTTCATTTAAGTAAAATCTCATTTACGAAATAAAAAAAATTAAAATCTTATTTGCTATTAAACTTATTTGCTTTTAAGAAAAGTCTTATTTATGTTTGATTAAAATCTCACAGCATTTATGAATAAAAGAAAAAAAAATTAAAATCTTATTTGCTTTCAAAAAAAAGTTTTATTTACTGTTTTTAAAGTCTTATTTAATTTTATGAAAAATCTTATTTATGTTAAATAAAACCTCACTTATAAATAGAAGAAAAAAATGAATAAAAGAAAAATAATTAATATAAGGAAAATTAATAAAAGGAAAAAAGAAAAGTAATAAAAGAAAAAATAAACACAAATGAACAGCGGCCTTAGGGCATCCACAACAGAGGCCGAGCCCTCACATTTCCCTTATAATATTCATGGGCCCTATAATAAATTTTCTCTTAAAATTTTACACTCTGCAAAAGAGGCTGAGTCTTAACTTTCCTTATACTATATATCTCTTATTTTTTAATTCTTTCATATTTCTTATAATTTTTATTAATTTAAATTTGATTTTCGTTAAAATAAATTTAATATATTATGAAATCCGGAAATTATATTATTGAAATTCAAAAATTACATTAGTTAAAATCCTAATATTACATTATTGAATACAAAAAAAATATAATTTAAATACTAATATTACATTATTGAAAGCTGGAAATTACATAATTTAAAGACGAATTCACTCGTCGAGAGGACCGAAGCGGCTCCAAATGTGTTCAATCAAATCCGCTTGTAGTTTGCCGTGCATTCCTCTATCGCGGATTGTCTCACGATGAGCTTGACATACCCGAAATGCTTGAGGCATACCTTGAATTGGTGCTCCATTAGCGGTCGAGGTGCTGGCGGTTTCTTCGTCCTCTCAGTTGGTTGCATCCTCGCCTTCATCTTCGATGATCATGTTGTGCAAAATAATGCACGTGTACATGATGTCGGCTAGGATGTCTTTGAACCAAGCATGGCCAGGATATTTGACGATGACGAACCGAGCTTGAAGCACGCCGAATGCTCGTTCGACATCCTTTCGCGCCGCCTCTTGTTTCTGAGCAAAACGAACTCGTTTTAGGCTAGTGGGACAAGAGATGCTCTTCACGAAGGTTGGCCATCTCGGACAGATGCCGTCGGCCAGATAATACCCCATGTCGTATCGACGACCATTGTCGGTAAATTGTATCGTCGATGCCCTCTACTCAATACATCACTGAAAATGTCGGAATGGTTGATGTTGTTGTTGGAGCCGGCCACACCAAAGAAAGCATGCCATATCCAAAGTTGTTGGTCTGCTACTACTTCAACTATGATAGTCGAATGAGTACCCTTGTGGCCGCTTGTGTATGCTCGCTCCATGTCGTCAGGCAATTCTTCCACTCCCAATGCATGCAAACGATGCTCCCGAGCAAGGCCTGAAAAGCCATGTTGTGCCTCGTGCATACGCAGCAGTTGTAGGCAATCTTGGGCAGTAGGCCTTTTCAGATATGCTGGGCCGAATGCACTCTGAACGGCTTTGCAGAACATCTCCAAACATTTACGGTCCATCGTTTCGGCGACGTGTAAGTACTCGTCGAATTGATCTGAACATCCCCCAGCCGCCAATTGCCGAATGGTCGATGTGCATTTCCGAATCATGGACAGACATTGACGTCCGGTGTTGTCCGGCAGCTGTTGGAAGAACTCTTCACATGCCGCCAACGTATTTGCTATGCGCACAAACAAAGACTTTACGCATACGAAATAGTCGACGGAATACAGTCGGACCCCGCGGATTTTGTGAGAAATAATATGTTAGGAGACATACGCCGGCCTCTTATCTTTCCTGTTACACGTACGTCCTCCGACATGGTTGATTGGCTGCCTGCATTTCCTCAAACGCACGAAGGGAAAGCTCACCCATGTTGCGAGCTATTCGAAGCAGATAGTCCACCGAAAAATGATTTTCATGAACATTGTCGTCATCGTGAGGATTCATGATACACAAACAAAAATGAGAGATGAGAGAAATTATAGAGGAATGTGAGATGATATGAAATTGTTGTGTTAGAAATAAAGTGAATATGTGATATTTACAGAAAGAAGAAATAATACATATATATATATATATATATATATATATGCACATATATAAATACTAGCCGTTGAACAACGATAATTATATAAAAAGAATTTGATTAAACAGCTGGCCAACGACTACTTTTTAAACAATTAATTAATTGAATTTATAAAACAAAAATAAAAATTGCTGGTTTTTGGCCCAGTCGCACGGCTTGCGCGTGCAGCGCACTCGCGCTCTCATTGGACGAGAGGCGTGAGTGCGCCTCACAGGCGCTTGAAGGGCGAGGACAGGCGAGGAGCCGACTGCAAGGGCAGAGCCGTCGCTCCCACCCCTGCAACGGCGGGCAACAGAGGGCGAGGGCAGGCGGCTCGCGTACCGCGGCTGTTGCTTATGGCCTTAACCACTTGACCAGAGAAGCTTATTTTTATGTTTCTAATAATGTAGTATATGGCATCTTTGCGGCAGTCTCTTTTGTTAATGTTAAAATAACAAATTCAATTTAATTTAGTTTAAAACAATAAATATTTCAAAAGAATTGTAACTGAAAGAAATTTGGTGTCGAAATAATCTGTTGTAATTTCAGTTGCTAAAATGTGAAAGTCCTGCCAAAAACTTCAAAACGTATTTCAGTCGTGCAAATTATAATAAATTCTTCGAATCCAAATTATGATTAGAATTATTCAAAATCCTAAAATACAAAACGCCATGGATAGTTATTTCCAGAAATATCAGTGCTAACATTAAGAAAACCACAAATCCATAATCTTCCCGTTTGCAACTTAATTTTTATTTAAATGAGAAAAACTATACAAATTAGGGTTACAGCTTAAAAACGTAGGATTTTACCGTTAAGTCACTTGCTGGCCCAAGAACTCGATCTGCCTCGTTGGCCCAAAATATTAAAGAGTTTACAGTTTGGCATAGCAAAAACCTATAAAGTGAATATACATTGATGTGATGGAATGGCAGACAAGAGAAAATTGATACACTTAGTTGTTGAGTACGAATTCGTGATCATCAAACAAGAAACAACCAAATGCTACGTCGGGACAGCCTCAGGTGCAAGAGGCGCAGCTCCATCGTTCTCTGATGTACTATCCCCCATGCTCTGCTTCTTCTCGTCCTCGTCTAGAAATCCGTGCTTGTATCTATCGTAATTTGTCCTCTCAGCCGGTTTGAAGGGTCTCTCACCCAGCACACGCACCATGTCCTCCTGGTGAAGAGTTTCCTTTTCCAGCAACAATTCCGCAATTTTACCCACTTGTTCCTTGCGTTCCTCGATTAATTGAACTGTCCGCTGGTACGCCGTTGTAACCCATTCACGGACTTCAGTGTCTATAAGATTGGCTGTTTTGCTGCTATAGGGCTTGCTCAT
>JAYDZE010579731.1:0-11240 GCA_034509125.1 Monilaria moniliformis | reverse complement strand
GGATAATTTTATGATATTTCGGTTTTTTCGGTTCGGATCGGTTTTCATAGTTCGGATTTCGGTTTTTCGGGTAATTCAGTTCGGTTCGGTTTTAATTTTAAAAAAAAAATCGGCTTTTCGGTTCGGTTCTATTTGGGCAAAAAACCGAACCAAAAACCAAATGCTCACCCCTACTATCTAGTGCTTTAATTTAATTTAAAAACTATTAATTATGATTGATCAATCCAATAAGTATTAATTTGTAATTAGTTTGAACATCTAATTTGCATCCTTTTAATTAATAATTGATTAATAGGGTTGACGTTTCCATATTTAGAGTATATAATTTTTGTATGCTTCAATTTTAATAATAGATATTCATTCCCTCCACGATAAATTCATTTTGTCAAAAAATAGTGTCCACCATTAAATGTCCATTTCATTTTTATTATTTTTGGTAAGTGAAACACACATTCCACTATCTCATTTCACTCACATTCCATTAGAAAATTAATATATAAAAGTGTGATTCACATTCTACTTTTTTTTCACCCACATATCTTCACATTTCTTAAAACTTGTGCCGAATCAAAATGGGACATTTTATCTGGATGGATGGAATATTAATTAGAGCTCGTTATATAATAATAATTTTATTATTTTTTTAATAAATAGTGAAATTATTAGTTTGAGGCCGGAACACAAAAAATTATAGGCATAGGACAACTTTAATTGTTCTAATTAAACTAATAATTAAACACATGGAGGAACATAGTTTCCTCTTATAACAGAAAACAGTATCTTCATGACCATTACTTTCAAGCATTAAATAAGTAATAAACATTGGAAGGGAAGACGGGTTCATAACGAGAAAGCGAAGCAGATCACGAAATGCAGGCAAATTTAATTAAATAAAATGAAAAAAGAGGTTGGGCTTTTTGCTCGAAAATTATACAGAAAAGAGGAGAGAGAGAGAGAAAATAAAATAAAAAAAAATTAAAAAAAAAAACTAAAAAAAGGAAATAGTAAATGTGAGGTAGGGCATATGTGTGTGTATAAATATCAACCAATAAATGTATTTAGATGGGCATCATAGGATTTAATTGTGAAAGACAAACAAACTTGTTATTTTTGCTTTCAAAGGTGAAAACAAGTATGTGTCCTTAGAGATATTTGACAAATGGCATGAAGGCCCCTCACCTTTTGTCATCAAACATTCATTAAATTTTGGATTTAATTTGATTTCTTTTATTTGTAGGTCTCTTTGTTTGGCAGAATTTTATCCTAGAAAAGCAATAAAGTAATCAGCTGATTTTAAAATTTCTATATTTGTTTGAATTTTTTATCTAATAGGAACAGTAATAAGAATCTTGAAAAAAAAAAGTAATGCAACTTTTCATAATTTTTATTTCTTAATTTTTCTTAATTTTTTATGATTATTATATATTTAGATATTTAATATTATTTTATTAAAATACAAACTATTATAATAATTATAATAATAATTGTTCTTATCATTACTATAGTTATTATTATTAATTGTTATTGTTTATCTATTATTATTATTCAATATTTTTCATTTATTTGTTATTATTATTATTATTATTATTTTCTTAATTAATAATTTATTAAGAGAATTTTAATGTATGTTTAATAATATGGATCACACTTTATGTTTCAGTACTATCTTATTATTATTTTTATTTCAATTAATAATTTGAGTTAAAAAAATCATTTTAATTATTATATTTATTAATCAATTGAATTTAACTAATTAACATTAGTTCAGAATGCTGACAGTTTACTTAATATTTTCAAACATAAGATAAGTAATCTATCAGGAATCATATTCATAAAATTATATTTTCAGAAATCATATTTTCCAACAATATTACTTTTTTGACTAATAAACGGCCTTGTAATGTATTGATATATCAGGAGATTGAAACCCTAACCTTTGCTCTTTTTGTTCTTTGAAATAGTGTATTACAGTTAGTTGTATCTATTATAAAAGGGTCTCTTTTTCATAAAAAATGGTTTTTTTTCATTACATCTTTAATATATATTTAAAGTAAAGACAATACTATATATATATATATATATATATATATTACTATTATGAATTAAAGTGTGCACTCTTACAAATTCCAATTATGCCTAAATATAATATCAAAATATTAATAAATTACGGATATACCCTTTTATATGACAATATATCAAACTCCATATTATAAATTTTGATCCACGAAATAACCTCACACAAAGTTTTATATATTTTTTTAAATACAAGTTTCCGGGCAACATGCATGTGATGGAATAGCAGAAGTGCCCCTCCTTAGTCCTTACAATGAATTTATGAATTGACAGCCATGTGATCCAATTATTTTATCTCTCAAAGTAAATGACTTTAAAAATAACAATTGTTGCTATCTATAATCTCAAACCAAAAATGTGGCTCATATTTCACCATAGTCAATTTCCTACACAGCCTGGCATCATAAATGATACTAACATTTAATGCCCAAGAAAATAAAAAATACTGCTATTTTTTAGAACCAGTTACCATAACCACATTATTAATGGAAGGATCACATCTCATAAACATAGGAAACAAATATTTGGCTGAAAATTAGACTAGACAAAATTACATTTTCGGTAATTAAAAAAATAAAAATAAGTTCCGCGTGACATGTTTTCATCCATTAGATCATCGAAAGCAACGGTGTCCATTTAATTTTTGTTCTGCAATAAGAAATGGTTCGAATTTGAATACACCTCTATATATATATATACTTAAATACATAATGATCATGCATGTAGGGGTGAGCAAAATATCCGAAATCCGAATATCCGATCCGAACCAAACCGAAATTTAAATTTTGGTTCGGATTTTTCGGATTTTCGCTTCGGTTCAGATTATATTTTTGGCAAATTTCGGATTTTCGGATTTTTGTTAGGTTTTTTGGATTTTTTATACAATTTCGGATTTTCGGTTTGGATCGGATTTTGAAGTTCGGATTTCGGATTTTCTGATAATTCGGTTCGGTTCGGATTTAATTTTTAGAAAATTTTGGATTTTCGCATCGATTCGGATTAGGCAAAAATCCGAATGCTAACCCCTACATGCACAATCCGAATCCGAAACTCGGATTCGGATTTGCAAACCGAAATCCGAAAATTGTTAAAATAAACAATTTTCTTTTCATGTTTTTTTTTCTATTTCTATTTCTTTTCTTTTGAAAACCCTCCCCAACCCCCTCTCCCCAATGACGTTTCGTCTCCCTCTCTCTCCAACACCGCCGTCCGCCCACCATCTCGTCGCTTCCTTGATTCTGTAAAGAGGGGAAATTGGGCAGAGTTGAGATTTTGGTGGTGTTGCGGTTAGATAAATTGGGTGGTGTTGGAATTGGGTGAATTTGGTGCGATGCTGCTGGAGCTGAGCATGGGGGTGGACCGGGGTTTAATGGCAGCCGATGTCACACTAAAATGTGCAATATTTTCTAGAATAGATGGAGTAGTAATTAAAAAATCATTAACAAAGAACAGGGATGTCATTTGATTTCTTAATTGAATTATCTTTTTTTTTTTCTTGGTTGAATTATTTGTTTTTCAGGCACAACTACACTATCCTCGTATGAATAGGTCTATGTGCGTGTGTTTATTTTTTACTTTATATTTTATTTAGGAAGTTGGATATTAATTAATCCAATGACTGTTGTGTAAGTTTGCAGTTCTAGCTAGGACATATGTTATTATAGTATTCCACATTATTAATTATTCGATCGCAAAAATTTATGATGAGTGCATTATCTTGCTAAATGAATAGCCTGAGTTCGAATTCATGAAATACGAAAAATCCATTTTTAGTGCAATTAATTTCACGACAAATGCAGCAACTTATATAATTCGACTAAGGTATATAGCTCTGCAGTTCACTAGCAATTGTATCATATGTACACCAAAAATGAATTATCTCCATCTCGATTGCTGTAATTTTTGTCTAATGATTTGTTTGCTCAAAAATGAATATGTTTTATTGGTGCACCTAAAATCCTCACCTCATTAATGACTAATCTATGCAATAATCATTAGTCAAACTATATATGAAGCGACTTTCAAACAAATCATTTCTCTATAAATATGCCGCAGTTGACCCCAGCATGGATCACTTCGGCGAGAAGACTATTTTATCATTCGAATGGTTTGTATTTTATAGGAATACTTGTTATTTAAATTATAATTTTTTGTTAATTTTTAGTCAATTTCATAATTTTGAAAATAATTTTGGTAATATTGATGGTAACGTATCAGCCAAAATTTCTGAATTAGATAATTATCATTTAAATTATAACTACCACCAATTTTACAAAAATCATCATCTATGGAATAATTAAAAAAATATCAAAAGTTATGATTTATGAAAATTTAAAATTTAAATTACAATTCTCTCTATATTGTAAATTGTATTATTTTAATGGTTTTATGGATTCCTTTAATATTATTTTAATAATAAAGTGGTTAATATTGGAACTAAAAATCTCATATTTAAATTAATCATGGCTAGATTTTTTTATTTGATATTATAATTAAAAGAAATAATATGAAAGTCAATGTTGAATTAAATCACATGAAAAATTGAAATACTTTCAACTAACTCTAAGCGAGCGAGAATTAAAGAAAAACCGAAGAATCGGACGAAACGACGACACATTGAAGTAGACCGCCGTTTTTTGACATGAAGCAGCCTCGAAGTGGCAGGTCGCCATTTTCAACTCACACTCGCCAAAGTTGCTCAGCAGTTTTGCCTGAAAATCGACCGACCGCCGTTTTGTACCGCAGAAATTTTAGATATGAGTAATTGAATACGAACACAATCCAGCTGCACGCATTTTCTTCATCAAACTCAAACACAACATAATATATATATATATATAAGGAAAAGAAATTCAAATATCGAAAAAAAATATTCGGGCTTTACAGGCAGCAAAAATATAAAGAAATTAATCGATTTAAGCTGCAAAGCGGATCCCTAAATCTTAAATATCTGCACGTTAAATTTCGGCTTCTGGAAATATTTATTTTTCCACAGAGCCGTAGTACGGTGCAGTTCCTCGCCGTAAATTACATCAATCTCAAGTATTCACAGTTTATCTCGTGGCTACAAGCGTAAACTGAGTATGTATTTATATATATGTCACCGGAGAAGAGCTGCAGGGGGAGAAAGGAGGAGGTGGCGGCGGGGGTGGGAGCGAAAGTAGAGAAGACGATGCTGTGAAATGTGATTGAGCGGTTTCCATATTTATAGTGAAGCCCTTGGGTGAAGGGTTCTGGGCTAGGCTTTTTTGAGAGTGGATAATTAGGCCCAACTTTTTTTAGAGATTCTAGGCCCAAAATATTACGGGCTCGGGCTCTCTGGTTTTGGAGAACATACTGCACATGCACATACAACACACACATTGAACAATTCAGATATACACCGCATACAAACACATATTGCACACAGTATATGCACTAAACACATCGCAACACAACACACAACACACACGCAACACAACACACAACTAACTCACATAAACACACACGACACTCAAAATTACACACACATCAAACACACAACACAACATCAACATTGCACACAAATAAACACGCTGCACACACAACAACAACAAACACATACAACACACACACACACAACACACACACACACACAAACACTTGTACACAACTCAAAGTATTTTGAAAATTAATGTAGAATTACATAATTTACATATATAAAAAATTAAAATATAAATTTAATTAAAAAATAATTTCTGATCTTAGTTAATATTTTTACTTACCAAATAAAGAATTCGGAATTCCAATACAATTTATATCAATTATTTAATTTTACTAAATAAAGGAGTTCAAATTGAATTAAATATTATAACCTCAAATTTAATTGTATAAATTTACAATTCTAATACAATTTCAAATCCATTCCACCAAACATAACTTAATATTTTTATAAATAATAACCCAATATAAAAATGTGACACGCCCATACATCGCACGCGAGCAGAAAAAGACAACTCGGTGTAACAACTATAACATAGAAATATTAAGTTGATTTAGCAAAGATAGAGAATAGACATTATTAGACTATGTATAATTAATCGTGGTTAACGAGCTTAATCAATAATTAGTGATGCCGAGTATAGCAAAATCCGGATATTCGATATGTTGCTGACAATGTAGTAGGTGTGTGACGCGGATTTCCACATTGAAACTTATAGTAAGTGTGATTATGCATGCCTGTATTACAATAAATTTTTTAAAAAAATTATATGTCACGTCGTTTTTTTACACTATATTATAATGATATATTCAAACGACGTCTATGTTGGGTTAAATTTAATTATTTTCATTGTCCAATGAATGGTGATTGGTTGGTGAGAGATAGGATAGCATGGACATCTCTATCATGTATAGTGGATAATTTTATTAATTATTATATTTATTACAATTTTTTAGATCTTTATTAGATAATTGCCGGAAGAGAGGATTTAAAAAAAATAAAAAAAAATATTGTTTTTTCTATATATATATGCATAATTGTTAAAATAATAACGTTACTCATATTTTGTACCACCGATTTTCAACATTTTTCAGAAAATATCCCTAACAAACATGACATAAATTATTATTATTTTTCTAAAATGATGAATTTATGAAGGAAAACATAAAAATTGGGGACATAAAACATAATTAACCAAAAAAATTCACCTCAATTGAAATATAAAATAATAACTCGTGAAAGAATTCGGAGATGACTAATCATTATGTAGCCGAATTATGTCAATAAGATATAATTCAAACTTTTTCGCATAATTGAGAATTTTAAAAAAGAAAATATAAATTGGGACTATTTCTAAAAATACGCTGAAAATTTGGAACATATGGAAAATATAATTAACTCAATAATAATTGGCATCCATACGACAAACTATGGCAAAAAGCTCCATACCTCTATCACAAAGAGAATTCAGGCAAGGGTTGGAGCATTTTGCTTTTAGGTAAAGATTTATCTAAATTTCGATATGTTTGATGGGGATCAGAATTATCTAAATTTCACAAATTCGATTGTAGAGTGCATTTTTCTCGAGCATTGTACGTTATTGACTCCATGTATAATTCCTCTCACTATAGAAATGTAATTCAGGCTATTCAACAAATATATTAACCCAAATATATACTTTTTCAATGAAGCCCAAATATATTCTTAGACTTAGGAATGCACATAGTTTCGAAACCACCGGTTCCGATTTCTTTATTGGGCTTTTGGACCAACTACAACTTGGCATTTTTTTTCTCCTAATTATTAGTATAATTTTTTTAATGTGGGAAATCTGCACAAGTTATACAAAGTTGGGGCCACGTCCGTACACTGTCATAATAATTGTGTGCCACTAATATGTCCATTGTTTGTGTCCAAAATTATTAATTGATAAACTGCTAGTTGCCTTTCATTAATTATGATTGGAAAGAACATGGAAATATCATAATATTTTTGTAAGCTAATATTGCTAGATATATAGTTTATGGTTCTTGTACACTAGTGGCATTATACCATTCTGATGTATTAGAAAATGATAATAGTTTGAGACTTAAATGGAAACTAACCACTTTTATTTGATGACGTGTACAGCCATAATGGATATCTGGTGTAAACCACAAAATCTCAGCTTATGTTAATATTATTATAACTATAGCAAAAGTAATTAAATCTCAGCTTTTTACATGAATGGTCCTATAGAAAAAGAAAGAGATTCGCCCTTCCTTGCTAGGTTGGGATATTTATTTATCCGGAGCATATAGTGGTCGAATTTAACATAATACTAATTTCGAGTTATTTTTAAAAAGTAGTCTGAATTTTGACTTTATTGTAACTTTTTAGTTCGAACTTACAATAATTATAAATATATATATATATACACACACACACACACACACACATACATACTTATTTCCATTGTTTATTTTATAGCTTGAGTTAAAATTTTGATCAATTAACGCAAATAAAACATCTTCATATCGTGGTTTTCGTCTGAAAAGTTATTAATAATATCAAATTGGGATGTTCTTGGCTAGAACTTGAACTCAGACTATAAAATGAACAACAGAGATGATTACAGTCTATATTTGCAATTTTTTAAATTTATACTAAAAAGTCAAAATGAGGTCAAAGTCTGGGCTATTTTTTTAAGAATAACGCTGCAATTTCATAGTAATTCGCACATATATGATATATGACTTTTCAACTGTTGCAATTAAATTTTATTTTATTTTATTGGATTAAGTAACAAAAACACTCGTAATGTTTATTGCAAAAAATAAATAAGTCCTAATATTATATTTTGTGCGCTTTGGTCCCTAACGTCCACAAAGTGGGATAAATAAGTCCCTCCATCTAACGATCATGTTAGACGAAGGGATCTATTTGTTCCGATTTGTGGATTTTAAAGACTTATTTATTTTTGTATTGAAAACATTGGAGGCTCAATTTCGGATATTTATAGATAAATAATTCTATATTTAAACTAATACGTTATTGTAGATCTATTTGAACTGCACGTACATAAATATTTAGGCAATTATAATATTTTGTTACTATATTACATAAACTATTAAAGTTTATTCTCTATAATTTCTATATAGTCTTAGAGAGGGCATATTAAAATAAATCACTTAGAACATCTACAACTCAGGCTCAAAAAAATCAGTCACAACTCTATTTTCAATTGCCACGATAGCTTTTTACTATTAAGCCACAAATTAACCATAACACCCACAATCTAGCCCCAAAAGATTCAGCCTCACATCAGTTACAATTCTATTTTTTTCATTTCATCATTTTTATTATTTTTTAATTCATATACTTATTTTAATCGAAATTACTTGTTCAAAAGAAACACTGCATGTCCCCTTTTTGGACTTTTCAAAAGATAACAAAACAATTTGGTAGACTTGTTGTCACGTTCAATATTTCACATTTTAAATGATGAATAATTATTGGAACGTCACGGTGCCTTGAAAGAGTGAAATTTATGGACATACCTGCATATACATTAGAATAGAAACATATAAAGAAACAAATAACTCGAATAAAATTTTCTAATTTACTTTTTCTTCGGTTTAAACTTGAAAATATATATACACATTAATCAATATCATTGTTATGGTCCTAACATAGTAGAAATTTTTGTTTTTTTCGAAAAGAAAATAAATAAATTAGGGGGAACAGTCGGCGGGGCGTCCGGCCACGTCCCCCGCGGACTGCCTAGCCACGGCGTGACGACCCTCCCCACCACTGTCGCCGCTCGGTGGCGCTTTTTCCTTCCCTTTCCCAGCAAGTATAGGGATGATCTAGTATCCTATTCCTCAAAGAATTTAATGCAAGACGATTTTGTGTTTGGGTCTGTTAACCGAACCCGAACCAACTGATAGTCCTACAATTCACAATAAAATGTTATCACAAAATGTCATTCATATCACACGTTAGATGAGTCATGCTATATAAAATAATTAAAAATATCACAAAAAGATTGGGGTAGAGAAATAATGGACTTTGAACCCTAAATTTCTATTATGTACATGAAGTCGTGTCCTAAATGAAAAAAATATTAAACTTTCTAACATGATAAATGTCATTTATTGTCCCAATCTATGCACGTTTTCATGTTTATGTTCCAACATAAACATGGTCACAAATAGGTTCATAACGTTTTAAATAGGTTCATATTAATATCTTGACGCCTGAAATCATGCTGGTTTTGCCTACTTGGCAATTGGAAATCCACTTGGCACTTTAAAATTTAAATATAACAAAAAATTAAAATAATTTTCGTCTTCTCAACTCCACGACGTCGTTTTCCACCCAATTCGTCTTCTCAGTTTGCTCCAAAATCACCAGCAGCTTGCGGCTTCGCCCTCCCCTTCGTCCTCTCCAAGACCACCTCCCCGTCGCACGTCGTCAACGTCCAGTACTTCAAGCTCTTCTCTTCGCCGCTGTGAATGGTGGCATCGCTCCTCGTCGTCAAATTGGACACTGGCTAGAACACAAGTTCAACGAGGACAACAGGAATCACATCGACTTGGAGGTTCAATGATGAAGGCTTTGCTAGTGATGTCTACACCATCGGTTTGCCGGTTTTCCGGCCAGCAAATCTGGGAAAATCTACTCTCTCAAATGGGTTAGTTGCAAGGATCGGGATGGGCTATGTGGCGGCGGTGGTTGTTGCATTGTTCTTGGCCTAAGGGCATCCACAGTCCAGCCCAAAAAACCAGTCACAACTATATTTTCAGCTGTCACATTAGTATTTCATTTTTCAACTACAATACTTACAATTCAATCTCAAAAAATTCAGCCCCAAATCAGCAACAATTTTTTTTTTTTCATTTCATCATTTTTTTAGTCTTCAATTTTATATATTTAGTTAAATTGCATTATTTGTAAACAACAAACATTACGTACTAAAAAATCAAAAATTACTTAATTAAACTTTCTAAAATTATATTAATTATATATTAAATTTAATATTTGGCTACTAGTTTTTTCAAGTAGAACAAAAAGGCCCCCTTTTTTCCGGCAAGAATTCGAGATCTTTAATTAGGAAAATTCACGTTATCTCCGTGCCCCTCCATGTCTTGCGCGATTTGGGGCTGTCGAGAATTGCTCCCATTATGTTTATGTGCTTGAAGGAGTTGTACCTCCCACTGTGGATTATGCACCAGAACCCCGACGGGGTGGCGTTGCTCCACTTGCGGCACTGGCTGAGGATCGCGGCAGGGCGACATGGGGGCTGGATACTTGCACGAGGAAATTTTAAAAAGTTAATTTTTTTTTATTTGTAAAAGGATATTGTTTGGTTTGATTCTTAGATTTATCTAATATCAAATAAGAAGACTTAAAAAGTTATTTTTGTTTACAATATAGAAAAGAAATTATTAAATAAATAAATTTAGAGAGACGCAATTTGTCATTTAAAAAATCAATAAAATAGAAAAAGACAAGTTAGGAGACATAGTACAAGTCCAACAAACGAATCTATGGGAGTCTTTGTAGGAAGGTTAGGCCATCCTTAACCCAGCCCCAAAACAGCCACAACTCAATTTGCAACCGCCACGTCAGCTTTTTACTTTTCAGCCACAACACCACTAACCCAGCCCCAAAATTCCAGCCCCAAAACAGCCCCAACTCATTTCTTACCATTTTATCATTTTTT
>JAYDZE010579720.1:0-11240 GCA_034509125.1 Monilaria moniliformis | reverse complement strand
TTGGACAAGAATGCTGACAGTTGCTTTACCTTGGACCATCCATTCCACCAACAACTTTATGATTACATCAAGAAGCAATCCTTGGATCGCGCACCTGTTGCGCCGGTAAAACAGGGTTCTGTGCATGTTACTTTGCCCGAAAATGCCAGTGAAGGAGATATTGCCAAGATTCTGGAATCAGAATTAGAGAATTTGAGGGTCTAGAGAGATTTCCAGAATATATGGAGGACCTGAAAATCAATATAAGAAGTGCTATACAACTCTTCATCTCCGTTTTTGAAGTGCTAAATTACATCCTGCTCGTAATCTCTTGTTCTTCATATTCTGACTATCTGTAGCAATTTAGTATTCGCTATGTAGCATCTGAAAATCAGTACATGTTTAACTGGGAACAGATAGAAACTTGATGCATGCACTTCATATGCGAGCCGGCTGACTTCATATTTATGCCGTCCGCAATATGCTGCATGCATTTATGTATAAATGCGTGGAGGCAATATGTTAAAGTATGGCTTATTCCAATAGTACTTGCACAGGAATTGTATTAATATAATATATAGAGAGGAAAATTTGATTTTTGAGGTAGTAAGTAGTTAGAAATCTCAAAGCATGCGCTACTTATATCTGAGGACTAGAAAAACTTGGCTCCGATCTTATGAATCTTCGATCCAGATGTGGCTAGCGCTTCTCCAGCTGCGTTTTAACTCATGGATATGCTGACCAGGTATGCTCGCTGTCTCATTATTCTCTGTTTTCTCTATCAAGTAAGCGATTTGCTATTGCTTTCCTGAATATATACCCTCAAGTACAAAAACCAATGTACTGATCAGTATTTCACTTTTGCAGCTTCACTGTGTTCGTTTTGATGCCATTTCTGGAGTTCAGTCTCAACTAACCTCCGGGCGGCCTCTGCCATTTCTGCTGTCTTGAGAGCCTCCTTGATTTCTGACTGTAAGGCCTCGTTCTCTTTCAACAATGCCTCCAGTTTCTCTGAATTTTCTTTCTCTCTTGCATTTATAGCCTCTACCTGGGCAATGGCAGTGGCCACTTCTATGTCGGCCTTACTCGTGCATTCCTTGATCTTCTTATTCATTGAATCGAACTCCTCGACTGACAGTCTGATCCTCCTAGTTGATCCCGAACCATGTGATTCTGCATCGTCGTGACCCTGATAGTAATAGATTTGTTCCTCGGCGAGTCTCTCGACACCCTTGGCTTCTTCAGCTTCCTTCAACGCCGTCTTGAGCTTTTCGTCTGCTTCTTGGGTCACAGCGGCTGCTGCTTTGGCCTCTTCGCGTAGTAACACAGCACTCTTCTTATTGTTTTCTGCTTCATGCCTAGCCATTTCAGCCTCTTCTAGAAGCTTCTCCACACAAGATTGCATAATGAAACCGCATCCTGACTTAGCTTTCTCGAGCTCAGCCTCGCTCTTCTCTAGATCGCCCTGCATTACCTCGGTGGTCATTTCGGCTTCCAACGCCGCCTTCTCTGCTGCTGGGCGCTCGCTCTGCACATCCTCTAGTTGCTTCTTAGTCGAATCATTAGAAGCTCGGAGTGAGTTTTCTTCTGCCACGGCTTCTTCCAACGCCCTTTTGGCGCTGTCGAGCTCGGAGGCCATCTGTCGGATGGTGTGCAGATCTGAGGACTGTATGTCGTGCAGCTGTTCTTGCAGAACTCTGATCGCCTCCATTGTCTCGTCAAGCTTCGCCTGGAGAGTTTCAGTAGGCACATATTCTTCTTCCAAGCACTTGATCTCTTTCTCGATGCGCTCCTTGTTTAGTTTATGTCTGTGCAACAACTCTTCCTTATCCACGATGAGCTTCATGTACTCCTCTTTGGCCTCAAGCGAGGCCCGCTTCACCTGATCAAATGTCTGCCGCAGTTGTTCGACTTCCTTCATGAGCTGGCTCTGCCTCGCCTCATTCTTCTGCAGCTCGTCTTGGGCTTCTTCAGCTTTCTGGAACATCGCGAGTCTCTCCACCACGACAGCATCATAATCATGTCTCAAATTCGTGAGCTCCTCCTCGCAAGCCATGATTTCTGCCGTGGTGGATTTGCAAAGCTCGCGCTCGTTGTTGAGGACGGACTTCCACATCTCATTGCCCAGCTGTGCTCTGCGCGCTCGCTCCTCCTCCAGCTCTACTGCTCGGACTTTCGCAGCTTCGGTAGCTGCGATGGACGCTTGCTTGCAATCGGTGAGTGTTTGGAGCTTGTTTCTAAGCTGTTCCAGCGTCTTATCGGCCATCTGTAGCTCGCGCAGAGCTTGCACTTTTGCGGCTTCAGTGGTTCGCAATTGATGGGTGTAGTATAACCGCGCCTTCACCATCAGGTGGTATTGCGCCTCTACTTCGAGCAATCCCTGCTTTCGCACCGAAGTTTTGTGAATTAGAGTGTGCGTGCTATGACGTACGAGATTTCATGTTACATTTTGGCGTGTGCAATTTACCTCGTCGACTTTCTTCTTGGCCACGGCTGTCGACGCGGATTTGGGCGACCCTGCGTCACCGAATAGAGACACTGCATCCTTCACGGACTGGAAGGGCACCCTCGTGTCGATCTCTCCTACATCTGATCGAGGAGAGTTTCCGGCCAGCGGAGACCCGGGCGCCGCTTCCCGCGTTTTTATCACCAAATCTCTCATCCTGGAATTCACAATCAATTGAAACAACCAAATCAATGAAAGGAAATACCTCGAAACAGATTTATGTGCGAGGAAGAAGGCGATCCGAGGAATTAGTGCGAATTATGTAAGAATAAGAGTGGATGCTCTTTTGTTTCCTATATTCCTCTGCTATAATGTTGTTGAAGAAAAGCAGAGGAATTGAAGGAAGAAAAAGGTGGGCAGGATGGAAATGTTTGGAGATAAGCATCTATGTATATGTTGGTGTTTGTATACGGGAAAGGAGATTTCCGAATATTGCTCCTTCTTATTGACCTCCATTTGTCTTCTCTGGAAATCCGAACAAAGCGCTCCCATTTTCATTCTATTTTCTCCCATCAAAATCTACTTTTCTATTTATAGCTAAAATCATACCTAACCATTTGATGCTCATACTTCTTGTTGCATACGAATATACTTCTAGAATCCTAAAATGAATACTAATTATTATTTTATAGTAGAATATATCCAACAAATTCAAATGAGAAATTAAGTGTAATTTGTATATTAAGCATTTTATGTGATATAAGCAAAAATACTTTTGAGTTATACGATGATATACTATATTATTTTCTGAAAATGGTCAATTGTTGAATATCAGTTGTTATTCAGAGACACTCAAATGGTAAGTTTTCTTTGTATAGGGTCCAACTCTATAGCATTCTCCCCTCTCCAACGTGATATACAAAGTAAAAGTCCAAAAATCCTCCGATTATCAATTAAGTGTTTCATTTCAAAATTACAGAGTAAATCATGATACTCTTTCTATGTTATCATTCCTTAATATTTCTATAATTTGATAATTAATTATATGTATTTATCATGATAGTCAATAAAGTTATAAAGATAATTTTTTCTATTTATTTGGTAAGTATTATTTGACAATTGAAATACTTGCAATAAACATGGTGGGAGTATATTTTGGTTTATACATATAGTCAACAATGGATTACCGTTGACAGTTTGAATTTAATGTGGAGGAAAAAACTTATTAGCCCATCCATAACACAATCCCATTTTCGGCCACAATTTTCAACCGCCATGTTTTCAATTTCATTTTTAGCCACAACACTTCCAATACAGCCTCAAAATTTCAGCCACAACTCTATTTCTTCATTTCATGATTTTTTAATCATCCCACAATTTCATATAATTATTTATATTTTGATATTTGTATAATCAAAATGAATTACAAATAAATAAAAAAATTACTTAATTAAAATTCAAAATTTGCATTAATTGTATATAAAAAAATTACATAAGTTAAATACAAAATTATATAATTTAAATTCCTAAAATTTACATAATTCAAGATAAGTCCTAATTAAAAATAGAACTTCCTAAAATCCTAGTTCTTTCCGTATGTGCTCGAGCATTGTTTAATGGAGTTCATTTCTTTCATTGGGTCACGTCGAAGTGTCTTTAGAAATCTCTTTCAAGTATTGCTTTAGCAACATCACACGATTGAGCGAAAGCAAGCCGGGATTGGTGTCGAAAATCTAAGGCAGGTATTCGGTTTCCTTTCCATTCCCCTCCCCCTTCGCATTCTCATTTGCCGCCTTTTAACTCATTGGACGAGTCTCCTGCGGCAGCTGTGTGCCATAGCTCTTCTCCATGGAGGCATTCAAATCGATTCTCGGCCCCACTACTGTTTGAGTACTGGCCGGTGGCGGAGATCTTGGATCTTTTGGGGCCGCCAGATGAAGAATTGCCGACAAACTTGTGGTGTTTGCGAATAAAACTAAAATGAATAAACAAGAATGAGGGTACATGAAAAAATTCAAATTGGCTTTCAATTATATCTTTGGGCATAAACATCAAACAAATTATGAAATTTAACGAAACAATAATGACAAGCCATACTAAAAAAAATCATCAATTTTCATCAGCTCTTAAAATCTCAAAATTTATGGGTAAAGGGTCGATTTTATCCTATCGTTTGGGGCATTTATTAAAAAATATCTTATTGTTTAGGTAATTATCATTAGGTATCCAACGTTTCATTTTCAAGAATAAAATATTCGGCAAAACTTTTCCGGCGACCAAGATACTGACATGGGGCCGAAATTACACATGGCAGCTGAAATTACACATGGTTTCTCTACGTGGCTTTCTTCCGCTGACATGGAATTTTGAAGATCAAAATTAAAATATTGATTTTTTTCCTTTCTTTATTTTTCTTTCCTTTTTTTCTTTTCTCTTCTCACTTCCACTTCCATCTCTTTACTCCCAGTCTCTTTCTTCTCGGTCTCCCCAGCCACCGTCGTTGCGGTGGCCACTGACCGTGCTTCTACTCGTCGTCACTCCAATTTCCATCTCCATTTGCACACATTCTCATCGCCGCTACAATTTCCATCTCCACAGTGATGGAGCGGAAGCACGAGTTTTTCTCTACTTTAAAGGAAAAAATGGTGGGGGCTGAAAATTGGGCGAATGGGCTCTGTAGAGCTACGACTCCCTCCAATTCCAGCTCGGGCTACTCGAGGAATCTTTGTAAGAAATTTAACTGTCGTTGTTGGTTGTGAGAGTGAAGGGGGATATGTAGAGTGAAAATTGTTTTAATGGCAGTTTTCAGATTCAATTTGAGGCGACGCCCCCAATTCGGCAGGCGGGGATTGGCGTGGAGGACGTCACAGAGAGTGTTGTTGCTCACGAATTCGACGACGATAAGACGGTCATGGCGGAGCCATTGTAGGAGAAGCCAAGGAGATTGACGAGCGTGAGGTTACGGAGGTTGAAGAGAATGTCGATCTCGTTGTCAACTTTGTTCAGATTGTTGTGGACAAGGGGTGCACCAGAGGATGGAGATCTCGTTGTCGACTTTGTTCAGATTGTTGTGGACGAGGGGTGCACCAGAGGATAGAGAGGGAAAACGGCGTAAAGGGAAAATGGCATAAAGTGTAAAAAATGAAGAAGAAGAAAAAGAAGAAGAAGGGGCGGAGGTGTGACTTCTTTTTGCCGAGTCTGCGTTCTTTTTTTTTTTATTATTATTTTGTTTGAAATACATCTCAGATGGAGATTGCCACGTAGAGAAGCCACGTGTAATTTCGGCCGCCACGTCAATATCTCGGACGTCGGAAAATTTTGTAGGGATATTTTATTTCCGAAAATGAAACGCTGGGTACCTAATGGTAATTACCTAAATGATAGGACAATTTCAAGGAAACGTCCCAAACGATGCAACAAAATCAACCCTTTACTCCAATATATATTTATTCACCTTTTTGAGACCTTCGTCTTTGTTGATGATGGTAGATGGCTTCCCCTGCCACCAGAGATTTCAACCTGTAAAGGACACAAATTCAGTTCTTTTGATAAGGACATTAGGAAGGAAAGGATAGTTGACTTCTGTTAAAAGAAGTGAATGAGACTAACCGGAACCATCTCCCATGAGAATGCACCACTAGATTCTGAAGCAAGACCTCGTTCAAAACTTTGAACAGCATAAGAATCCTAGAAGAAGCAAATGGGCATAACCTGGAAATCTGATTAGGATTCATGGCCAAACTAACTAGGATAATCACAGAACCTTTCACAATTATAAAGTACTAATTGAGCCAGAGACAAATATAGAGAAAAGTAGGACATATGATGTTAATAGACACCATGAAAGGAAAATGAAATGACAAACATTAAGAAACAACCCATGTGTTATAACAGCTACGAACAAATCAAAGAATTCAAAGATAGAATGTACAAGCTAAAAGGATTTTCCTAGAATTTGCAGCCCAACAAGATCATAAACAAATTAAGAGAGGAAATATGATCAGGCTTGTACAAGTGAATTTCCAGGCCCTTTAACAACTGTTCTATAACCCAACACATTTTATTTTGAAATACATATTATTCCAGTGAAGTGTATTTCTCCGTAATTGAACAAACTAATTTTCAATTTGAATACAAAGTTATCCTCTGGAGTGAAATACAAACGGGGGTATGATATTACGTGGAGACAAAGAAAAGACCACCAAAAAGATGAATGAAGACGGTTGCAATTAGTTGAGACTACACAGTGCTTGTTTTCATAATACATATAAACAAATATCCATCCGCCCCAATAAAAGGTTCCTAGCAGAAGACAGCTAGAAAATGCAGCCACCCGCAATCACCTGTTCTTCTCTTGTTATATTATGTTGATCAGCGGCAAAATTCCGGAAATATGAAAATCTATAAAAAAAAATCTCAAAATGGATTTTTTTTTAATATTACAAAAACGGGAAAAACGCGCTTCCCAAATGTGTCTTCATTAAATGAAGACGCATGTCCTGAATGCGTTTAGGTCAAAACAGCGTTGTTTTGGTGTAAAGGTAAGACACATGTGTGTGATGTGTCTTCGGGGAAGACGCATACACCACATGCGTCTCCCACTGTTTTAAAACCAGAACAGCAGCAACATACCGCGGACAACACATACCAAACACCCAAATTTTCGAAGCAATTGCATTGTTTAGACCGTTTTTGTTGCGTTTCTTCATCAAATTTTGTTCCACAACCTCTAAAGGTATGTAATTTTACTGTTATTATTATATTTACGGTTTAATTTGCACATTTTTATGAATTTTTGTATAGTTAGGGTTTAATTAATTTAAGGTGAAATTTTGATGCATTTAGGCATTTTTTGATTGTTTTTGATTGATTTCGATTGTTAGATACGTTGTATGATGGGAAGAGATATGTTTTGTGATATGTAGTGATGATATTTATTTTGAAATTGAGATATTACATGGTATATTAAGTGTTTAATAAAATGACTAAAAGAATTGAATATTTAGAGATGATAAATTAGTGTATGTTAGTTTAGAATGTTTATGTTTGTTTAGAATAGGTATATTGGTTAAATGATATATTGTAGTGTATGTTAGTTTAGAATATATAATTTTGATTTAGTAGTTTTTTAAAAAAAATATTGTTGGAGAATTGTGTATTGTTGTTGAGAAATTGTTTATTGTTGTTGTTGGAATAGGGGAAAATTATTTATTGTTGTTGCAAAATTGTCTATTACTGTTGGAAAATTATGTATTGTTGTTAGGAAATTGGCTATTGTTGTTGGGAAATTGGTTATTGTTGTTAGGAAAATTATGTATTGTTGTTGGGAAATTGGCTATTGTTGTTAGGAAAATTATGTATTGTCGTTGAGAAATTGGCTATTGTTGAAGGAAATTGTCTACCGTTGTTGGGAAATTGGCTATAGTTGCTTAAAAAATTATGTATTGTTGTTGGAAAATTGGGTATAGTTGTTGAGAAATTGGATTGTTTGTAGACAATTTAGATTGTTGTAGGGAAATTGGATTGTTTGTAGACAATTTAGATTGTTGTAGGGAAATTGGATTGTTTGTATTAAATGTTTAGTTCGATTTGTTGACATTATGTTTGCTAACTTTATTTTATAGGAATGGTAAAATGGCGAGCTCGTCACAATCAAGCGTTCAATTGTTTTGTGGTTCAGAGGATCCTTCAGTTCTATTTTTACAGCGAGATCACAATTCTAGAAGGATTTGGGCAGACCAAGATCGGAAGCCTCTGCAAGTCCGCAGATACGAGAGCAAGTTATAGGATTATAAATAGGGGTGAGCAAAATACCCGAAAACCGAATATCCGAACCGAACCAAACCGAAATTTAAATTTCGGTTTGGTTTTTTTCGGTTTTCGGTTCGGTTCGGTTTTAGTTTTTGAAAAATTTCGGTTTTTCGGTTCGGTTTGGTTCGGACATATAAAAAACCGAAAAAAACCGAAAACCGAATTTATTTTTAATATATATATATATAAATATAAACCTAATTTTAAAGCTAAATGTTAAAAGTCTAAAACCCTAGACATTAGACGCCACGCCAAAACCAAATTGCTGCTAAAAGCTTCAAACTGTGCGCCGTCTTCCAAGTTCCAGTCCAGTCTCCGCTGTGGTCGCTCGAGGAGCCACGGTCGGCGCGTCACCCTACCCCGTCTGCCGGTCGTCGTGTGTATTTCACCTCTCCGCTGCCACGTTCACACTCAGAATTAAGAAATTTGACCCTGCTGCCGCTCCTGTCGGCTCTCATCCTCGGCCAGCAACCACCGCCCCAGCCAGCACCGCCCCTCCGTCTGCCGCTACTTCTCCTAGTAGAATCTTAAAATCTATTTTTGTTGATTTGTTGACATACTTGCAGCTTGTATTTTTTGACTCTCATTTCTTTGCTCTTATCTTTTCTCCCTTTATTGTTATTACCCTTACTTAATGAATTGATTGAATAATATATCGGTTCAATTTGTCAAGACTAGAATTTGTATATGATTTATCTATATGTTTGTCTTTCCTTTCTTTTCCCCTTTTCTTTGTGTATCTCCCTAATAGAATGAAGGCTTGATTGATCTAGCAGTAGCAACCAGTGATGTCTGAAATTACAACTCTTCTATTTTAAACTTAATAATCATGTTGACCTTGAACACAATGTTGTATATCTGTATGGTATATCTGCAATGCTGTATTTTTTGGATTTATTCGACATGTTTCCAAGTTTTGTCAAGCACTTTCATTACATGTCTTTCACCTTTTCTTCCCAACTGAGCTCCTTTTCTAATCGGAATTTCGATTATGTTATGGGACTATCTCTTTGTTAAGTAGCAGCTCATTAGAAGAATTCTTTTTCTACCCTATTTTTCAATTAAGTACGGATGTACAAAACATGATGCAAACCAGCTTTTGGATGATCTTATTCTTTGTGCTTCCTCCTTGGAGGAGAAAGGTCGGAAACTGATGTATGACCAGTTGTATCATCATTATCCAAATCTTGAATCGACTTAGAGTCATGACGAGCACGTTTAGGAGGAGATATTCCACCAAGTTCCACCGATGATGTATACTTATCTCTTTTCTGTCGTCGAGGTGGGGACAAATCTCTGTCTTGGTACCTAGAGTTAGGACGAGCACGTCTAGGAGGAGACATATCAGATAGCACACATATTTTTACCTTTCCTTCTTCTTTATAAACTTAGCATCCACAGAAATTTTTTCTAAATATATTTTGAAACATATTTTTCTTTTGAACCTTTAAACAACTTATAGACTTATAGTATGTTTTTATCTCATTGCCTGCACATATATAATTACAAAGTCATTAAACGCTGATTTTGTGGCAGGGCCGACCTCATTTTCGTTGTTGGGCTTATCAGATAATTTCTTTTTACATAGGTTTAAGTTTTTAAATTTTTATTAAAAAAAAAAGTTCTGCTGGGATACTACTTCTATACGGGAAATTTACATATTCAACCAACTCTGTAAGCCGTAATCCTATCTATTATTCATCATTTTCCTTCCATTATTCATGAGTTTTATTTCGTATTTTTTAATCATTTCTTATTTCTTATATTTATTATATATTCTAATTAAATTGAATATGCGATTTAATTAAAAATATGATTTTCATTAAAATCTTAAAAAAAAATACATTATTAAAAGCCGAAAATTACATAATTAAAATCCTAAAATTACATAAGAAATTCTAATCATTCATTAAGAGGACCAAAGCGCGATCAAATTTCTTCAACTAAATCATGTTGGAGTTGATCATGGTTAATGTCATCGCGCGACGACTCAAGACAATTTAGGTATTCTCGGAATGCTTGCGGCGTAGCTTGATTTAGGGCGTCTTTGCGTTCGGGAGCCGGTCGTGTCCTCATTTACCAAATTAGGAGCGTTCACTCATTTATCATCGACAATCACGTTATGCAATGTCGGCGAGAATGTTGTTGAACTACAAATGCCCCAGACGTTTGACGATCGTGAACTATCTTGGAGAACGACAAATGCTCGTTCACTCATTTGTCATCGACAATCATGTTATGCAATGTCGGCGAGAATGTTGTTGAACTACAAATGCCCCAGACTTTTGACGATCGCGAACTATCTTGGAGAACGCCAAATGCTCGTTCCACGTCTTACGCGCCGACTCCTGCTTCTACGCAAAATGAGCTCTTTTAGAATCGATTGGACATGAAAAGGAATTTAGGAACGTCGGCCACTTTGGACAGATGCCATAGGTGAGATAGTACCCCATTTCGCAGCGATGAGCATTTGTTGTGAAGTTTATTTGCTAACGTCCCACCATGCAACACGTCGTTGAAGACGTCCAAGTGGTTAAGGGCATTTATGTCATTATTGGATCCGGGGACACCAAAAAATGCATGCCAAATTCATAGTCGGTGGTCGGCCACTGCTTCTAGCATAATTGTAGGATGAGAGCCTTTGTGGCAGCTAGTGTATTCGCCCCTCCATGTCTTTGGGCAACTGCTCCACTACTAGAGTATGCAGTCAATGCCGTCAAGCATGCCGGGAAAATAAGTTCTTGGAATGGAATTTAAAGACGAAGGAAGCAAGAACGAACCATGTGGACAAAGATAAAGTCTCACACGGACCGTTTGAGACCATATCCAACCCACACGGCCCATGTCCAGCCACGCGGACACTACAAGAAAAAAGCTCATACACTACACTACATAGACTACGGTTTTTTGTAAAAACCGTAGTCTTCTGTTATAGACTACGGTTTTTCGGACCAACCGTAGTCTATGAGCGTCTTTTTTTTCAAATAGACTACGGTTGCTCGAA
>JAYDZE010579709.1:0-11243 GCA_034509125.1 Monilaria moniliformis | reverse complement strand
ATATTTTAGTGTAATTGGATTAACTGAATTGACCAATATCGTCATAATAAGACATCATATAAGTTTGGAGGTGCGGATTGCACGCTTATTTGAATTTATTATGATTTTGGGGGCGAAGCCCCTAAGGAACGGGGGTCCGGGGGCAGCGCCCTCGGTAGTGGGGTCCAAGGGGCGGTAGCCCCTGGCGGGGTCCAAGGGGCAGAGATTTAATTTTCGAATTTAATCATCAGAAATTTAATTTTCGAATTTTTAATGGACTATTTGGCAATTTGTGAAAGTAGAAGAAAACTGCCTATTCATCCCATTTTTGGTCTAATTCTCTGGATCGTTTTTTTCTCTCAAACAAAATCATATACTTTTTTTTTTTTTTTTTCTGAAATCTCTGAATTGTATCTGATCGAATAATTTGGTAGAACCGCCTAATTGATTTGATCTGAAAGTGATTACACGCCTTTCAGAGAACCCTATCATATCCTCATCCCGTTCTCCTCTCGTATTGATCATCTCATGAACTCTCTCAATTGGGTAATTTCCTTGATGTTTTCCGTACACCTTTCCTTCATGCATCCTTAGCACCCATCTGTCTTCAAACACTTTAATTTCGTTTCCATTGCCAACTCACCATCGCAAGCCTTCTTTTAGAATCTCCCAGCTACCTATTATGGATCACCATACATAGGAACAATTTGGTGTTGCCATCGCCTGAAGCATGTCACCTGATTTGCAATATCTAGCTTTTAAAATCCTCGGCACCAAGGAACCTGGATTCACTGGCATTTGCCATAATTGTTTTGCTAACAGGGCCTGATTAAAGGAGTACAAGTCCTTAAAACCTAAACCTCCCAAATCTTTCTGTAGACATAAGGCTTTCCACCTCATCCAATGCAGCCTATGTTTTGTTTCCTTTTCGCCCCCTTAAAACGCCGCACATACTCTCTGAATATCTTCGCAAATTCCAGTGGGCAGCTTGAAGCACTGCATTGCATATGTTGGGATCACTTGAATCACCGCCTCAAAAGGACCTCATTCCCTCATGCTGAGAAATCTCTAAGGCGATTCCACGCCATTATCCTTTTCATCACTCTATCTTTGATATAACCGAATTGTAGCCTCTTGTTTCGTAAAACTAGTGTAGGGAGTCCCAGATATACCTGTAAACCTCTGCCTTCTTCCGTTCTTATTACCCCATTCACCCTAGCAGCCTCTTCCCGCCTTGTGTTTGGGCTTAAAACAATCAACAATTTCTCAAAATTTATAATTTGGTTAGACGCATTCTCATATTCATTTATAATTTCCATGATTTGTTGTGCGCATTTCTCATTTGCTTGAAAGAACAATATATTATCATCCGCGAAGAATAAGTGAGTAATACTAACTTACCTCGGTGCAATTGGAATCTTCTTTATTTTTCCTTTCCTTCTCTCGCTGCTAGCTTGATCAATGAAGAGAATCCTTGAGCATATATCACAAACAAAAACGGCTACAGAGCATATACATTCCCGTTAAGAAGGAAAGAGAACCGCACTGTTGACACACACTTCATAATAAGCTTGCATAAATTTAAAGGAAAGCCCAGCCTTTTCATCATTGCTTCCAGAAAACACCATTCGACTCTATCATATGCTTTGCTCATATCTATCTTCGTTGCTGCATATCCCATCTTCTCTTTATTCCGATTCCTTATCCAGTGCTGGCTTTCATAGCTTATTAAAACATTATGTGTAATCAGCCTCCCTTTGATAAAAGCGCTTTTGTTTTCATCTATTACATTCCCTATCACTTGTTTCAAGCGATTGACAATGCATTTCGCCACAATCTTATATGTAGTATTGTATAAACTTAAGGATATGAATTCTGTGATGTTTTTCGGCTTTCTGGTCTTTGGGATGAGTGCCAATAGAGTATCATTCCATCTCTCTAGGTCATCATCTCCATTAAGCACTATGAGAAACACCTTCATAACTTCGTCACCCAACTCCGGGTAGAATCGTTGGAAGAACCGTGCAGGGAAGCCGCACGGGCCATGAGCTTTCGTTGGATGCATATCAAAAATTACCTTTTTTACTTCCCCGTCCTCATACTCTTTATCAAGCATTGCATAATCATCTGTACCAATCCTTTCTTGAACTGCCTCCATCACATTGTCTATGTTAGTTGCCACCGGCTTGCTAGATTTGAAAAAGTCCAAGAAAAAACCACGAATGATTGTTACTTTGTCCTCTTCCTCCATTCTCACCCCACATCTTCCATCCTCTAGCTCAACGATTTTATTTTTCCTTTGTCACTTTGTAGCTCTCTGATGAAAAACTCTAGTATTTCTATCTCCATAGGCCAACCAGTTTATTCTTGCTCGATGCTGCCAATGGCTTGCATCCGCTTTCTCTACTCTCTCAATATCTTTTGTCAAATTGATTATCTTGCTATCATTTTATTTGATTCCCTCCATCTGCATGATTTTCTGACTTTTCTCCCTAATTCTTCTTATATTTTTGGCATTGACATTGTATTTCTCCTTTGCCCATCGTCGAAGAAAAGCTCCACTTGCCCCTAGCTTTTCATGAGGTTTGTTTCTCCTTGTAGGTACACATAGAAAATCTGGAACGAAATCTTTTTCTAATATCCACTTCTCCTCAAAGTGAAAATTCCATCTGCCTTTGGTTATTACCTTTTCCCTCGTACTTTCCATCATACACAAAAACTGGTCTATGGCCTGAGCCAAAATATTCCAAGCTTTAGTTGTTGTATTGCCATATCGCCATAGCTATTCCATGTTGACTAGGAACCTATCCAGTCTTTCAAAAATTGGGTTCATTTTTCTAAAATTAAACCACAGCCTCAATCGGAGCTGGGAATTTCATTTAGCTTACTGTACATCAATGCGTCTCGGAAGGCCTCCATATGCTCACGGGGTTTTATTCTGCCTCCGTTTTTCTCTCTTTCTTTTAGAGTCTCATTAAAATCTCCACCTACCATCCATGCCATGCCATCTGTGTTGTCCATATCCAACAATCTCTTTATCAATTCCTAAGAGAATTTTCTACTATTCACTGCCGGATTGCCGTATCCTGTAAATCTCTTTCTTTTTACATCCAATTGCACCACGCTATCAGTGTGGCCCTCCGAGTAAGATGTGATTCTAACATCGAGTGTGTCATCCCACAATAGCAACAAACCTTCACCTTGTCCCTTCGCACCCACACAAAAGAAACCCTTCATCCCTAGAATGTGTCGCCACCATTCACATTGTTTGAAGCAATCCTAGTTTCACTAATGAAGACTAGGTTTGGTACAACTTTGGCGATTAGACGCTGTAGTCTGTGGAATGCCATGTACTACCCAATCCACACGTATTCCGTATTAGGCAATTCATTGTGATCGACGGGGCTGATTAGTAGCCACTGCCGTTAAATCACATAATATGTTTGAGACATTAAGTGCACCATTACATTTACGCTTGGGTGAACAATCATCGCCTTCCTCCATTTCGCATCCCCTTTTTCCACATATCCTGCTTCCATTCCCCGTTGCTATATTAGTCATTGGTGTGTCATGCTCTTTGTTTAGCTCACGTGCCCTCCGTTTCCACCATTTCAGTTCCCTTTTCTTTTTTCTCCTCGTAGGAGATGGTGTAACCCCTTCCAACTTTTTTTGCCTTTGTCTTTCTCCTCGTCCTTTTTTTGTGCTTGTACTTCCTATTCAGTACTTGTTATCATTTCCATGCTCTTTCATTCTTCTCTTTCTTTTGTTCCTTTAGGATTTTGCAATTCCTCTTCAGCATATCATCTTTCTTTTAGCTATCTTTTTTGTCAATTCCTTGCTCTGGCGTTTCCCCACTCTCTTGGTCTTCTGGTTGTTGCTGCATATCTTGCATTACCATCGCTCGTTCTTCTAGTTTAGGAGATAAAGATGTTCCCGAGCCCTTCGTACATTTGACCTGGCCTTTAATTCGTCAAATACTCAATTCATTGTTCTGGCATTCCCCTACTCTTATCCACATCGGGGTCATCACAATGTCTGCTAAAACGGCCCACTCTACCACACATCTTTGCAAGGGTTTTGTGATGTTTCTAGTCACCCTAACCCTAGCATATTGGCCAATACAATTGCCTCCCGTACTTTCGTCAATCTCTTCCACGTTTCCAATACTTTCCCCAATCATTCTCACCAACACCAGATTCATGCATGCCATCGGCAAGTTATAACATTGAATCCACATAGTGAATTCATTACACTGAACCTCCGTTGGTGTTTCCATTCCCTTTGGCTATTTAAACAACATCAGACTATCAAAACAATGCCACAGCCCATCATGCAATGCATGTCGCCTCTCCCTATCAGTCCCCAATACCTCAACAAAGATGTAATCCCCTACTATATCAATATCTGTCTTAGTTTAAAGTTGCAAAATTCGCGGAATATGCATTCATAGGGTTTCTTGGTTCACCACTCTTGCAACAATTTTTTTTCCAACTATGAATTTCTCAAACTTGTTGTTCCATACCTTTCTTCCATGCGATGTAGTTTGAATCTCCACCACATTCTCCGTAACTTCTTTGGATAGATTGAGTCCATCCACCAATCGCCTAATCTCATCTAGATCCATCAACCCACACTTCGACACTTGGAAGATTTAAGGAAAACTGCTATTGTGAAGGGGAAAAATGACGACTCTCGCAGAACCCTAGAGCATCGCCTAGGGTCTCGAATGAGAGAGAAATGATACTAAAGTACCTATTTAGGATAACAAAATTGTTTTATTAGTCAGTTTCGTAAAAATTAATTCTTTTCAATGAACTTTGATGTTTAATGTCAAAATTGTTACTGGCATATTCATTGGAAAATGAAGAAACAACAACGAAAAAGAAAAATAGATAAAATAGAAAAATGAAGGGTATTTTAGACCCATAAAAGTGGCTTAAAAAGCTTTTATGGACATGTCTAGAATATAATTATGTATTATTATGAGAACTCAGAAAATGTTATATTGATATAACATCCCCTATTTAATTTTAGGCCCCAGTAATGATTAACACAACTATCACATCTAAATAAATGATACTGAACATGAAAATTGGAATGTTTCTTTAGGGGCACAACCACATAGCAAAATTTTGTAAAGAGTCACACACATACGAATTTTCCATACCCAATAATTTGGATCTAATGACATTATGCCATTTCTGACCCAAGTATAACTATAGAAAATAAACCAATAATGAAGTGCCATAAATATATGTTGTTTGTATCACAATTTTGTAAATTGAGTGAAGTTTTAGGTCTCAATCTTTGCAAATAAATAAATATATAAGAATGATGCATAAAAATATTATTTATATGTATACTAAAACTTGTTTATAAAGCTTTTATTTTGTTAATATACAACACTATAAAAAAGATGGAGTTTACCGACCACACATTACTGAACACAAATATGCTCGCCAATTTCGGAGTGCTTTCCGAGCATACATCGAGCTCTCTATCCCAATTTCTGAGCACCTTTTGCGAGCACCAACAAAAGAGTTAGTAGGTGAGAAAACGTGTGGACATTATCGAGTGCATGAATGCTCGGTAATTTTCCGAGCGCTTTTTTCCTCGGTAACGGACCCAGTTTTCGAGCAAGTTACGAGCACATCTACCACCGCTAGTGAGAAGAAAAACCCATAAAATTTTGCGAGAAGTAAATGTATTATTTTTGAAAATTGTTGTCCGAGCACTAAGATGCTCGGTAAATGTTATTATTGTTTAATATGATTAGTTATTCTTTGTTTCCGAAGTGGACGTGGATGATTAGTTACGGAGCACATGTGCTCAGTAACACTGGTCGCTAATGTAATACAATAGAGTTTATATAGAAAAATAATTATAATATATCTTTGCAACTTTGGTTATAAATATCTATCTCCCATCATTCTGTGTCATAGATTAGTAGAATGAATCTTCTCATGAATTGGTGAAAAGAGAGGTTAGTACGGTTTTTTATTTATGACTGTAGTTTTTTTTTAATATTTTTATGTTCTTGCAATAATTATGTTATTATTGCCGCCAAATTTATGTTGTTTTGGTAATACAATAATTTACATGGTTAGTTTTTTTGAAATCAATTTACATGGTTAATTATGTGCCTTTTAGAGACATAGAAGCTATTGAAACTCTTCCATTATATAAAATATATATTTTTAGGAAGTGGTAATTAAGGAATTAGTAATTTACATAATTTTGAAGAACCACAATAATTTACATGGTTAGTTATGTACTTTTTAGAGACATAGAAACTGATTAAGGAATTAGTAATTTGCAGGATTTTGAAAAACCACAATAATTTACATGGTTAGTTATGTGCTTTTTAAAGACATATAAGCTAATTAAGGAATTGGTAATTACTAAGACTTAGGGAGTGATAATTTCCATGGTTTTGAAGAACCACCTAATTTAAAAATTTATTTTATTTGTACAAGCGCTCGTATGAAGAATAACCCTGAAACCTTTGGGAGAGATTTCCGAGTAAGCAAGTGCTTGGAAGTAGTTTTACTTTTTCAAAAGTTTACAATCATCCTTTACCGAGTATCATTGGTGCTCGGAAAATTGGATACAAAACGTCGTTTGCTGAGTACCTGTGGTGCTCGAAAATTTTACCGAGCAATATTGTGCTCGGAAAAGGCCATCTTTGAATATGGTTAGTTATTCTTAGTGGGGGATCGAACCTCGCGCCTCTCGCATGCAAATGAGTGTTCTACCATTTGAGCTACATCCGCACTTCTGTTACTTCTTAAATTCTAGTTTATATAGTGAAATAATTTGTTTACGTTTTTCTTAAGATGAATTAACTAATTATTTGTTGTACTTATAGTTTATGTTGCTCAGAGACAAAAAATAAATTTTGATAATTTATTATGTTTTCGTATGATATGGTAGTTAAATGGATATAATACCGGGAAGAGAGTGGATATATATAAGAAAACTTCCCACGGGAGAATATAATCAAGATTTTATTGATGGGTTAGATACATTTATAAATTTTGTTGTGCAAGATCCCTCTAAAATAGATTGTTTGAAAATTAGATGTCCATGTGCATGTTGCGATAATAATAGATATCTGCCTACGGACACGGTCAAGGAGCACCTCATGAGGAAGGGGTTCACCCTAAATTACTATTATTGGAGATTTCATTATGAGGCAAGGGCGTCGTCTTGTTCAGGACAGGGCAGATCGATGCATTTCGATCCGCCATCAAATCCATACCAACAGATGTTTACGATGCGTGGGGACAATGGTGGTACCTGATCCTTATCATTTCAGACGTAGTATCCTGAACAATACGTTCCGCCTACATATATGTCGGAACCTCCAAATAACGAGTCGCAATAGTTCTACGACATATTACAAGCGTCTCCAACTGATCTGTGGAAGGGCTGTGATTATTCTTAGTTGGCAACAAATGCTCACTTGATGACTATGAAGTCCGAACATTACATGTCTCAACGATTATTTGACGGTGTATGTCAGTTCATGAAGTAGCGCATGCCGAAACCGAATAACATGCCTGACAATTTCTATACCTGCAAGAAACAAATACAGACTTTAGATATGCCCGTTCTGAAGATACACTATTGCAAAAAGAGGTGCATGATCTACTGCAAAAAGCACGAGAATAGAATTGAATGCAATGTTTGTGTGGAGAACATATTTAAATTTAATGGAAGTGCATGCAAGCAGATGTATAATTTTCCTCTCGGTCCAAGATTGAAACAGTTGTATGCATCCGAAGATACAGCTGAGTACAACCACAAGACATTCTATAACAAATACTTAGGTATTTACTAGAAGGAGTTTAGGGTAAGTGTATTTTGTATTTTTAATAAACTTTGTTAATACATTTAAATTATATTTTATTTATGTTATTAAATGTTTTTTTTTTCAGAAAATGGCTAACATCGAGGTCTGTTATGAAGCCGCCATATAAGAACTTTGGGCGAAGAAATGCAAAACCAGATATGACGACTATATCAATAACATGAAGGATGAGATAAAGAAGCCCCTCTACTTCACAGACGAGAACTGGAAGACCTATACCGACAACTGGAAGAAGTCTGATGTCGTCAGGGCCTCCACGAGGTGCTCCAACAATCGGAAGTAGGGACAAGAGAAGTCACATGCCACACACAGTGTCAGTTTAGTTTTCTTCGCTGAGACAACCAAAAAATGGTAAGTTTATATTTTTTAATTTATATTATTTTATTTTTTTATTATTTTATTTAATTTATTTTTCTAGGCAAAAGATAATTCCAGGAACCGTCCTTCTTTTTGACAAGTTTTTGAAAAGACGCACAAGTTCACCAAAAAAAAAGAATTTATAGGGAATGATGTGTTCGCAGTGCGCAACAGATATACAAGTAAATAACAATACTCAATTTAAATTCTTTACTAATTATTTTTTAATAATTTTAATTAAAATGATCCCATGTTTTTTTCTTACAAAGGAACGAAATGGCATGAGCAGATGAAAGACGTGCTGAATGAGAAAAGAGCCCGACCTAGATTTTATTTTTCTAGATGTTGTCGGGCCTCCAACGAAGAGAAGACAAATTCCCAAAGCTGGACATCCGACGAGCGTCTACTTCACCTCTGTTGCAAACTCTTCTAGTTCTACAAGCCGGTCTAGCGGAGTTAATCCTTGCCATGTCGATGAGCTCGTCGATTGTCGAGTAGAGGAATATTGGCGACAGTTCGAGTCTTAGAACCTGACCACTTGCAGAAAATGGAAGAAATGGAGGTTCGCCACCGGAAAGAGAGGGAAACGCAGCAGGCCCGCTATCAGGAAGAGAGGGAAGCACAAGAGGCACGCCATCGAGAAGAGAATGCATGACAGGATAAGCAAGCCCGAAAATTGGCTGCCCAAGTTGCTCGGATGTTCGAGCTAATGCAGCAGAACAGTCAAAAAGACTTGACATGTTTTCAAAAATAAAAATAAATCATCGGTTGTAACTAAATTTTATATTATTAAATATAAAACTTTTCTTTTATTTCAAATATTAATTTAATTAGATTCAATTATCTATATTTAATTTTATTTAAATAATAATTTAATTATTAATTTTAATTATCAAAATAGAACAAAAAATAGATCAGAAAGCAAATAAAAAGTCGTATTCAATAAAGTATACCGAGCACTACATGTGCTCGATAAATTAATTTTTTTATAGCACACATAGTGCTCGGTAAGTATTCGACTTACCGACAAATAATGAGTGCTTGAAAAATTGCATGTTTACACTACCGAGCAACTGTCGTGCTCAGCATAGTTTCAACTAGCCGAGTAACAACTGTGCTCGGAACCTGGCCTTTGGTTGGTCGTTTGTGCATGGTCGTAACATTTACCGATCACGGGCTAGTGCTCGGTAATGGTGATATATACGAGCATGTGTGCTCGTAAATTTAGCGATGAGGTATTTACCGAGCACCGGAAGTGTTTGGTATGTATCCCTTGACCGACTACTTTTACGCTTTAGCGATCATACTCGCTAAACAACATTTTTTTAGTCCAATTTTCTTTTTTTATAATACAACTACCATGATGCACGAAAAGAAAAAATAATCAAATTTTTAATATTTTGCATTTCATATTTTAGATGTATTTTTTTTTCTAATTTTAGCTGTCATTGTCTTTTGTTTAATTATAATTATTATTATGCATAGTTTACTACTAGAATTTATCATTTTTATGAGTGTGAAACCAAATTTCGATGTTGGATTCCGTCTTTCACTCAAGAAAACATGGCGGAATGTTCCTATACATTGACAGAGATTCTACATCTGAAATATATGTGATATATACATGGGTGATTATAATAAAAAATTTATTCCGTGTAGTAAAATAACCATTATTTATATATTTAATAAAATTTCTTTTATATTAATAATTTTTATATATTATATCAATCATTCTTTTTAGGGATAATTGTCATTTAAATCATAACTTTTCGTTGACTTCTGCTCAATCCCATAACTTTTAAAATTGGAACATAAATTCATATCTTTTGACATTTTCTCAATTATCCCATATATCAAATTTCCAATGAAATTGGTGGTGACGTGTCAACCGGAATTTCCGACGTGCACAAAACGTCCGTTCTTCAAAACGATGTCGTTGAGATAATTGTCATTTAGGTCATAACTTTTCGTTGAATTTCGGCCAACACATCACCACCAATTTCATTGAAATTTTGATATGTGGGATAATTGAGAAAATATCAAAAGTTATGATTTTATATTCTAATTTCAAAAATTATCGAATTGACCAAAACTCAATAAAAAATGATGATTTAAATGACAATTATCCCTTATTTTTATTACATCAGTGGTTAGTTCTATAAACTCAAATTTCGAGCAGTAGCGCACAAAAGATGCAAGAATGTATGATAAACCACGCAACAAATTTTTAGGACAATGAATTTGATCTAAAAAGTTTCGGCGATTTTCGACAACAAATTTAATAATTGTACAACTTGGTGCCATGAGAAAGTGCAATATGTGGGTTGTCTTTAGGGGATTGATAGCTCTTTTGAGGAGATAATATTGTTTTGCTTAACATTCACATATATTTGTTATTACCAAACTTAATAATTTATATATTCATGGTTCTTTTATTCCATTCCAACGGCTGGAAATGCATAACCATACACAATTATTGGAGTAGGTTATGGTGTTTCTAGATTTTCGTTTTATGGGCCGCTTTATAATATATTGCAAGAAATTGGAAACATTTAATTATCTATTTAATTAATGGGTTTATGTTAATATATATATGCTCCGTTATATTAAAAGTACTCTTCTGGCTAGAAAAAATGTTTAAATTACTTCAAACTTTTTTAGTTAGTACATGAGATTCAAATTTGAAGGTCTTAATTATTTTTTAACAATCTTTAAAATTGCATGTTTACAAAATACACCATGTGCGTCTGGTTCAGTCCAAAAGTGTAGCTACTGATGGCTAAAAGATTATAAATGTATATATTAAAGCTAAGCTTTTAGAAAAGTTGCTTAGTTAATGGAAGAATATATCATTCAGAAGCACATAGCTGTGACTCATAAATTAAAAAAAAGTTGAAGAATGCAAAAAAGAGAAGTTGACATTGTTTGGCACCATATGGTGGTTGGTGAAGTTTGACATTATAATGGTTTGGTAGGCACATAAGTTTTAGGGTAGTTGGCTCTCTAAACTATCACATCTCTCTCCCCCCCCTCT
>JAYDZE010579698.1:0-11244 GCA_034509125.1 Monilaria moniliformis | reverse complement strand
GATTGATAAACTATTCCAGGGCCGTAACTGAAGCGGCCATTAACATGAGGAAGTGCACCACCCAGCGTAGTCTCATCGGTGGCCCTTCTTGAACAAAGCCCACCCATTGTGGCCGTAACCCTATTCGGCACTAATCATCTAAGCAATCTTCAAACACAAATCAAAGCAAAACTTCCTCCATCTCCCACTAGCAAACGGCGCAAGGATACACTACATACTACCAATCTGACAGTGAAAGTTCAGGCCCCACTTACACTCACTCCCACCGATATAACTGGACCAAAAGCTCACACGACTACAACTTATAGCGTGCAGCAAGCTCAAACTGCAAATCAAGAAATGGAATACTGAGCAAAAGATTACAACTTCAAGAACACTCAGCTAAGGAGGTAAAGCTTTTTATTCAGGCAATGCACGAGCGAGTAAAGCTATATATAATCACGGAACAAGAAAAATAATGTCCCGCAAAATAAAAAGGTACTACATGCAAGTCAAACAAATGAAGCCAATCATTAGCATACTTCGTAGCTCAGAAAAGCTAAACCCGAAATCAGAGTCCAACGAGAAATTACTCAAAACTACAGCGTCGAAAGGCAAAACAAATGAAAAATCAAACTACAATTGAGAAATAAAGCCTATACAAGCATAAAAATTCCAAACTTTAGTTCATCAAATCAAACTCCAGAAACCCTACATAAGGAAAGAATCAAAGAAGAAAATAAATATTTCCCACTTGCACAGGGCACTTTTCTAAGAGATATAAAGTAAGATAAAGATGATGACTTGGATCTAACAGAAGAAGAAAAAAGGATTCTTGGCCGCGTCTCTTTCTACTCAACAATGAATACAATAGACGAACAAGTCAGAGAAAGGGAAAGGTCGTAATGATGATGATAGGATAAAAATTTAGAAGAAAAAAAAAAGAAGAAGAATTACAATTGTGCATCTATCTGTAGAATGAGTTGAAAATGAGCAGCTTGAAACCCAGGTAATCAAGATTGAACAAAGGAAATAAACGATTTTTATGGTGTCCCAATCTTCAAAGAGACTCCCCACTACTGCTCTTGGTGGTGTTAAGTAGTTATGCTGATGTCTGCGGAGTATCTGCTACGAACCAAAATGACCCAAAAATCAAGATTCAAGAACTAGGTCAGGGAGTAGAAAACCCCGCTCTCTCTCTCTCTCTCTCTGGGGTCAAAACTCAAAAAACCCATCAAGTTAAAATTGCTAAAAGGGATAAAATAAAGTGCAAAACACTCTCTTGCATAGTTGTTATAGTAACCTTTGTGTCAAGAATGTACTGTTAAATATCAATTTTTACTCTTATCAATTTTCATCCAAAATAATAATTTTTTTCTTCACAAAGAAATTTACTTGACTGTTCTCGACGTGTTTTAATAAAATTTACTCTAATTTTAATGTTTTAAAAAGCAATTCGAACTTGTATTCATGATGGGCCATTTGATTACAATATTTATAAATAAAAACGATAGAGTTGTTAATGTTTGAGGCCTGATGTATCATATTCTAAGTTCATCGTGTCGCACTTTTTAAATATTAATATTGTAATAATAAAAAAATAAAATATTGATTAGCAAAAATTTGAAATGATTTTTATTGAGATGGCTATTGGACTTCTAATTTTAGAAGATGAAGAAAAAAAACAAGTCTTGAAATTGAATGGATTGGTAAAATTTACTCATATTATTTGAATTGGGATTTATGGAGACTATAACATATGTTACAAATTTCATGATAGGGTGATGGCTATTTTACCTTATGTTTTTGTGTTGCCATTTTCTGCAAAATAAAATGGGATTAGATTTAGAGATGAGAGGGAGCTTTTATGAGTGGAAAAGTTCATCGTTTGTTTCATTATGAATTAGTTTGTCGTGTGTACATCAGAATTACCACATGATGTAAAAATGATTCTTTCCTTTTGTATTTATTGACTACTTTATAATGATAGCTCTCATCTACTTGTAATACTATATTATGATGCATTTAATAATTAATTTCATGATTGTAGTAGACTTTCTTAAGACAAAATAAATGCAACCAAATTAAAGAAAAAAGAAAAACTATCACAATGTCTGTCTTGACCGTTAGATGCCCACAAAAATGAAATCAAAGATCAACTTTTTGATCCTTTGTTTGAGTTATTGTACTTCCCAAGACCACTAAAAAGTCTAAAATCAAGAAAATGATCGATTAGGGAGAATTTTAATTTTTAAGTCTTCAAATAGCAGAAAACAAAAACATGATTTTTCAATGGAGAATTATCTGTTTGGAATTTATTTATTTTTGGTCAAGAAGATTTTTGCCAAACGGCGTAGGACTCAAAAACTGGGGACAACCTCGGATAACAACATAAAATTCCTCGAAATTTAAACTGCAGAGATCTTATCTCAACTTATACATTCCTCTTCACTCTCAAAAATCTCGAAATGATGCCTCATATTTTTCAAGATTCCATGCTTACCTTTTTTTGGCACATTCATCCATCATAATGGGAAGCACTAGAGATATTCCTATTGATGCCTAAAGTCATTGAACTCCAATCTTTCTTGATTTGATGAGATACAAAATCTTGAATAGTTCTTAAAAAAACATACCAATTTCACACAAACAAGGGATGAGTTTCTTCACAAAGACAAGAAGATTCATCAGTTCTTGACTTGCTGCAGATGAAATATCATGAATGATTCTTGCAAAAATAGAAGGAAAAAAAACGCCCACGGTTGAACACAAACAACTGATTCAATAATTTCTTCATACTGCAGCCGAGGATTCTTGACACAGAGCAGAATAAGGCGTGGAACGAATCCATCTTCCCACATTACTAAGAGTCTGAAAAAGTGTCATTGTTGAGTATGAGGCTTTTCAGTTCATTAAATAGCTTCTTAGCAGAAGACATATTGCCCCTGCATACAAGTTTAACAGAAAAAGTCATATCAAAACTTTCAATGAGAAGATTTCAACAATACATAATATACTGATCAGCAAAATGTAGTTTATGATGGAGCAGGGATTACTAGTTTTCGATGCTTTCTTGATCTCATTCTCACTACAACAAAGACCAATAAACCACCTAACTTGTAGATGGGCCATTTTCTAAAATATCATGTACAAGAAAGAATACTCATTGTAGTATCACATAATCAAGCACATGTAATTATATTTAAGAAAATCTGGACTTTATGACATGGAGAATAACAATTAAAACAGAAAGTTCATTCGCTAAGTTAGCCGACTACTTATGCCCCATGTTTATTTATACATGCTGCAAGATTTCATTTTTCAGCAATGATGGTATTTGACCAGTTTCTCAGTAAGATTTAGGATGATTATAAGTTCAGCTTTCTCCTATTTGAGACAGTTTAGCAGTAAAATGAAATCTCAAGAACACCATTACAGGTACTAATAAAGGTCTAAGAATAAAGCATTTTTACCTGACCTCATCTGATGTAGCTACAAACTCATCAGCAAGCAATCCAGTTTCCTTCTATTATAAGTCTCTCCTGTGAAAGCCAATTTGTTGCTGTAACCACACTATGGATCGTCTGTCGAATGATTGTAACAAGGATTTGCTGCCACTTTTCATGAACAAATAATTCTTCAATGGCAAGATTCCCGTATCACAAGAAAAGGAAACACCACTGGATTGAGTTGTCTTAAATCTTCCATATTCTCACTCGATCACCTCACCAGTAGTCTCCACATGAACAAACACCTTTGCTGAAGTGGTGAAATCGCTTTGGATCTCTTATCACAATATCATGATCTTTAATCTTTGTTATCAACTTAAACATTGTATGACAGTCTTCACAAGTTCTAATATTCTTAGTAACCTGGATGGTTGTACCAGGAATCGAGCACATAAGTCCAAAAACAACAGCCAACTTCTCACTGTGAATTTTCAACGCAATCTCCTTTTCTTCTTCATCAACATCATGAAGAACCGAGCCCACACTAGGTACATACCCGATTTCTTGAAGCTTCGTAGCTAATTCTTTTAGGTAAGCATATATCTTTTCATGCTCAGGATGCTGCCTATCACCAACCAGAAACACATGAACCCTACCTTTAAGTTCAATTATACTAAATCCAGGGGATTTAGCAACTCCATGTTTTCTCATATTTATTCGGATTCTTTTCACATCATCCCATCTACCAGCCTCAGCATAAATATTCGAAAGTAATGTGTAATAACCTGAGTTATTTGGATCCAACTCAAACAATTTCTTTGCACAGATCTCCCCTATCTCGACGTTTCTGTGTATCCTGCCTGAAGCTAAAAGAGAGCACCAAATCACAAGATCAGGTCTCACCTTCATCTCCAGAACCAAACCATAAGCCTTTTCTAGCAAACCCGCCCGCCCAAGGAGATCAACCATGCAGCCGTAGTGCTCTACAGTGGGTTGTATTTTAAACCTATGCTGCATCGCACAAAACCAGTGCCACCCTTCATCCACCAGGCCAGCGTGGCAACACGCTGATAGCACTGATACAAAACTGATACTGTTAGGTTTCACTCCACGACAAATCATTTCTGACAAAATCTCGAGAGCCTCCCTTGCTTGACCGTGCATTCCATAACCAGCAATCATGGCAGACCATGTCTTCACATTCTTGAAATTCATCCTATCAAATGCTCTCCTAGCTAAACTAACTCTCCCACATTTGCAGTACATGTTAATAATCGAAGTTCCAACAAATACGTCGCTCTCCAAGCTCATCTTCATCACCTATAACAACAACAACAACAACAGCCAAAGAGGACTCATCACTACACCTGCAAGACTTTCAAAGCGAAATCAAAACCATTTCCATAGAACCAACTGCAACTTGGTTTTATCGAAGTTTTAGTACCTGAACGTGTATGCCTTTCCCAATTCTAAGAGCTCCAGCATGAGCACAAGCTAACAACACAGCTGACAAAGTCACTGCATCATACTCTGCAATTCTCACCATTGATCGGAAAACTTCAATTCCCTCCTCGGCTGCCCCACGCTGCGCACAAACTGCGATCATAGAGTTCCAAGAGATGGAATCCCTTTCACTCATCGCATCAAACACTCTCCTTGAACACTCAAGCATCCCACATTTGGCATAAGCGTCAATCAAAGTGTTCCCAACCCCCAAATCCTCATCGAATCCTCTTTTGATCACAACACAATGAAGCCCACGCGTCACATTCTTCTCACAAGCACGAGAACAAGCAGACAGAATCGAAACCATAGTGACTCCATCAACAAAACCTCCCTCCACTCTCTCTTCAGCCAACTGCTCCTTAAACAGCAACAGCGCCTCCCTGGCGCAGTCATTTTGAACATATCCATTAATCATCGAAGTCCAGGACACAACATTTCTGTGAGGAATTTCGTCGAACATATTCCGTGCATCGCGCAATTCGCGGCATTTGGCATACATATCAATTAGCGCGGAAGATACAAATAGATCGGAAGCATAGCCAAAGATTATTGCTTGTTGGTGAGCTTGTTTACCGGAATTGAGATCGCCGAGTGCGGAACATGATTTAATTGCGCAGGGAAAAGTTGAGCGGTTAGGTTTTAGGTCGGATTTGCGCATTGAGGAGAAGGTTTTCAGGGCTTCGATTGAGTCGCCGCTCCGAGCTAACTCGGCGATAATTGAGTTCCAAGAGTGGACGCTGCTTCTGTCAATGTATTTGTTGAATAGCGTTGTGATGTTCGCGGTGGTGGAGAAACGCCGCCGCTGCTCTGAGAAATACCAATTGAATTCCATTCTACATTTAGTCTTCATTTTTGAACTGGCTGGCAGGTTCTAGTCTTGGTCTGCTATATTATAAATATTATTTTACATATTAGTAATTATCTAAGAAAATTGGCATATAATCATTACTAAACAAATTTTCTTGCATTATGAGGAAACACTCCACCCATAATCAACAGCCAACAGCAGTTTTCAAAGCTATAAAGGAGAATCGAGAGTTGCATCCCCAAAATCCAACTCTAAATCAGCTCAAATAGGTGGATACATAAAAGCAAATACAAGCAGATTGGCGGCGACGGCAACGCGGCGGCGCGGTGGGGATGGGAGGCTGCTCAGGCTGGGTGCCGAGCGCGTCGCAGACTCCTGGTCGCGGGTGGTTGCATCGATTGAGAGGCCACATCGCCAGATTTGGACCGGGTCGGGTCATGTTTGAGACAAACTGCATCGTGTTCGGGCTGGCCGTGGGCTCCAGCGTCTTTATTGGGTCGTGCTTCATCATCAAGAAGAAGGGTTTGCAGAGAGCCGGAGCATCTGGCACTCGCGCCAGTAAGTTTTTGTGCTAAATTGTTAATTTTTTTTGAATTTGGCAAAATTTGAATCTTGACTTGTCATATTGAGCTTTGATTCGCACTTTCTTGAGATGCAATTATTGGCACTTTGTTGAGATTTTTACGAAATATTTCGTCTCTGTTCGTATTTTTCTGTTGCATTAGAGGATTGAGTAATTTTATTAGCTTTCAGTTGGAGTTTCTGTTTATGGGTTGTATCGATTGGAGAAGGAATATAATGCTGAATTTTATTTTCATGCTTAGATAAAATAAAGATGCTATGGGAAGAAGATGGTGATATAATTAAGAAGAAACGCATATATTGTGTAGCTGCAATTAAGAAGAGTTGAGCCAGGAAGAATATCTTGTGCTGCAATTGATGTAGCTGAAAACAAGATGAAAATCAGCATGAACATATTGAATGACGACAGCTCCATTTTTTAATTTTTTTTTTTTCTTCACTTTCTGCAGATCTCTCTGGCTGGATCAAAAAACATAAGCAACAGAAACAACAGCTCCAACAATGAATTAATTGCAAGAATACCACAGATTTCTGTATTAGTGAAAGATAGATAGTTATGAGGATGACAGTACTAATGGGGGGACACCAAATTTGGATCCTTTTAAACACCCCACCACCAAGATTTATGCAACTCTTGTAAATATCAGCATTTAAATAATAGCAAATGAGGGAAACGCATGAAATTTTGTGGATTTTTTTTTGTATTTTATAGATAATAAATGGGTGAGTAATAATGGTTTTAAGGAATTCTAATTCTTGTCACTTTCTAAGAACCTTATTGTCAAAAAGCAAGTCCCACAGCTGGACTAATAAACAGTTTTCAGGAATAGTAAACTCAACTACACTTTTAGATGAATTCTTGTTAGAAAATTAAGAAAACACATGTGTCTTTCTTTTTATATTAGATTTCTTAAGACTCTCACAGTGAGGTGAAACCTGTGAGTCAATTCCTTTTCTTGGAATGGACCACATGACTACACTAGCACTAGATGATAATACCACGAAAAGCTCAAGCAAATTAAGACCATCTAGATGTCCTTAAAAAAGGATTTAAATAAATTAATAAATAAAACCCATCTTCACCATCCATACATGTACGCACTAATGGTGGGACATTAGAGAACTTCCATGCTTAACTAGTCAACCAAAAAAAGGAATGTGCTTTCGAAATGTGTAGTCTTTGAACTTTTCAACTACAAGGTAAATTCTTGGCCTATGTGGACCATATCACTAAGAATGAAAACTAGCCAAACCAGATCTTTTTAATCTATGTATACATTAATACGAGCTTAATTTGAGTTAAACACGATAATTTTGTCTACTTGTTCATCTCTCAAAGTAACTCTTAAAATGAGCTTTTGATTAAGGAGAGGATTAGGGTAGATCCTTCCATAGCAGGCAATATTCATGCACAAACTTAACTAGTAATTTATGTCATCATACTTGCTGATATTCAAGAATGATAAGATTTTTAGCCAAGTAAGCAAATCTTTTTGTGGACAGATCAAGATCTTAAACAGATAAGCATAACTAAACGGCCCATGTTCATGACATTACAGAACTAAACAAGTAATAAACTTTTGGAATTTCAAGTTGATGATTTTCAACTAATTTCAAAGTTATGGTTTCTCTTTAGCCCATACATCGTACACAAGATCGCGATAAATGGCCTCATTCAAATCAAGACCCGATTAACCCTACTTGTTCGTCACAGAAAGTAATCTTAAACCAGCTTCTGATTAACTGAGGATGACACGTGCTCATGCAAGACGAGGAAATCACAAGATTCCATCCTTTTACATTACCAAAATCAAGTTTTACAATGAACATAACTGAAATAGGAAAAAGGGCTTAAATTTGTGAGAGCTTCCTGACATTAAAAGGGTAGACCTCAGCTCTCAGCAGGGAGGAGAAAGCCTTGGTTGCAATAATAACATTTACAGCTTCTGTTGGATGCAAGCCATCAAAAAACACATATTCACTTCTGTTGGTGCAAATCGAGCCCCCTCTCTTACACAAGATGCCCGTCCCGCCTTCACTCACCTGCCTTACATCGCAGCAAGAATTACTTGCATCTCGGAAACCTCCAATAACAAGAAAAGATCCAAGATTCAACCTCTTTTAGAGTATATAAAACCACAGTTCAAATATTTAAGTAGATACAAATTAGGCCAAGATTAGTGGTAAAAGTTATGCACTAAACTTTCACCTAACACACATATGCTATGCTAGTTCATCTCCAATTTTAAGCTCATGAGTTCAAAAGAAGAAGAAAATATATACCTTGAGATCTAGGAAATCTGATTATATCACTCATAATCTTGTAAGAATTGACAAAAACAAGATTAGAACCAGGCATTTGAGGCCGGATATCATCTACCAAGTTCTTCAAGTTGTCATTGAACATAACTGATGCTCTGTTCAAATTCTCCACGCACCCCTCTTGTGTCGGAACCCTGGCCAAGGCCATCGGGCTGCAGCCGTTTGGATTGATCGCCATCAGCACAAACTTCCGCGCCCCCAACTCATGCAACCTCTGCATAACACAAAACACCAACCAATCAATAATCATAGATAACTTCCTTAAAAATCTTTTTCATTTTCTTCATGCTTTAGTTTTCCTTTTCTTGAAATGCTTGGGCATATAGACACTTAAACATGCATGAGATCAATCCATCAAAGTTAATCTAATAACTTAAACACCCTAATTAAATTACATTAAAACACATTAATAGTGCAATAAAGAAATGTAGATACCTTGAGTTGGGCAGAGAGAGTGGCTGTCAGAGTGTTAGTAAATGCTTCAAGACTGACATTAGTGTTGGCCAGCCCCAGAAAGTAATTCAGTGAGTAATCATTTCCTCCACTTCCCACCACAAACAAGAAATTAGACAGAATTTCTTTGCTATTATTATTCCCCAACTGCAGCTCAAATTCTGGTAGAGTCACCTTCTCAAAATTGCTGATTTGCTGATTCAAACTGGTTACATTTCCCTGAATAAAATTGGATTTTACAGATGCATTAAATTTTATGGGTTCGGCTAAAAAATCAATCTTGTCTTTTCGCAAGAAAATTCAACTTTTGTGTGGAGCATGATCACTTAGTCTAGTGTGGTCGTATATTAAATCAGTTAGACTTTATTACATGACATTCTTCTTTAACTCTACAACCAACATTCCTAACATATTCTGATACATAATATAAAAAAAATGATCATGTGACTCAATCACATGAGCTTCACCACCAAGTATCAATGCATAGAGGAAAAACTAGAGGTGAACATTCAAATTTGGGTTTGGATTTTTGTTAAAATCAAATCGGACTGAATTTGTAGTTTTCCTTGAAAAAATACGAACCAGACCAAATTATCCAGAAAATCCAAAATTTTAGAATCAAAACCGAACTGAACCAGAACCAAATTCAATATTTTGAGTTGGTTTGGTTCAATTCAGTTATTCAAATTCTAGATATTTTGTTTACTCCTAAAAAAACAGCTTAGCAACTAGGCAACTACAACCTAGTCCTAACAGAATCAAGAAAACCATGTATATAACATATGCAAAGCATCAAGAGAGAGAGAGAGAGACTAACAAGAGCCCCAGTATCACCAAGAATCCCAGAACCACCAGAAGCAAAGTTAACACCATGCACTATCTTTCCCCCCCTAGTTGAGGGATCAGCGAAAGGTGGGATGTAGTCTGAGAGTGTCAGCTTCTTCCCCAAAATGTCAATCACATTTTCTCCATTGGTGAACCTTCCAGAAGGGCCAAGGGGGAAGTCAACTCCATAGGGGGAGAAATCTGCCTTGGCTAAGGAGTTTGTGAGGAAATTGTTGTTGCCATTGTCAACTAATGAACTCCCAAAAACAAACATCCCTTTGGTTTTGTAATCATGCTTCGCTGTTTTCTGACAAGTTGATGGAGTGAAGAAGCCAAAAATGAGAAAGACACAGAAGAGTGAGAGATTTTGAGACATTATCATCATTTGCAGTGTGGCAATCTTTCTTAATATGGACAAGTGATATGAACGCTTGTTGAACTTTGATGTCTATTTATAGAAGAGGAAAGAGACATAAATTAATTCTTGGAGGACTTCTAACAGTCGGCCTTAACTTCTACGCGAAAAATTGCATGGCCAAGGCAATTTGTGCATAATAATTAATGCAATAGTGATAATCTTTTTTATTTTCGGATCTTTGAACGTATGAAAGTCTTCTCTAGCTAGTTGAATTATGAGATATATATATTATATATTTGAGTGTGTGTATACATTATATGTCCTGGTTTTTTTAATCAGGAAAATCAGCTGTAAATGAATCCTTATTTATATTGGACATTGGTAAAATGTAATTAATGTGATTTATTAAAAAAAATAATTAAAAAATTTAAACTTGTCGCAAAATTTGACTCACAGGTTCATAATTAGAGTTTTTCAATGAAAAAACCAAAAATCTCTATGACAATCATACTGATCAACTATACCAAATCAATGCTATATATATATATAGGGCCTATTTATTTGACACGATTCTGTTTAGAGAAATGATTCATACTTTTTAAATTCTCATGCTTATTTAATTTTTTTATCTAATAAGAAAAAAAATAAGAATTATGAAAATAAGAAAAAATAGTGTAGCTTTCTAGGATTCTTATTTCCTAACTTTTCTTAGGTATTCTTTTCCTAGTTTTAAGTAACTTACATATTTAGACATTTAAAATTATTTTTATTATTTTATCAAAATACAACTATAATAATAGTAATAGTTGTTGTTATTATTATTATTGTTATTATTATTATTATTTTTAATTAATAACTTATTAAGCAAATTTTTATGCTATTTTAAAAATTATAGATCATACTTTATGTTGTAGTATCTTATTATTATTATTATTATTATTATTATTATTATTATTATTATT
>JAYDZE010579687.1:0-11244 GCA_034509125.1 Monilaria moniliformis | reverse complement strand
GAGAGAATTCTTGTTAATACAAGAGGTGTAAGTTGAATGAGGATGGTGAGGGGGTATTTATAGATAAAAATGAGTGGAAAATTTTGAATTTGAATTAGAAAAAAAATAAAATCGAAACTGTCGGCACCGCCGGTTTTCTACAAAACCGCCGGTTTTCCTGCCAAAACTGCCGGTTTTGCAACAGAAACTGGCGGTTTTGGCCAAATTTTTTAGCCTAGCTCCCTGCCACCCTACCCCTTACCCTGCAGCGTCAAAAACCGGCGGTTAACAACCGGAACCGGTGGTTAACTGGCGGTTCCGGTTCCGAAATATTGAAACCGTAACTGAACCACCGGAATCGATTTTCCGATTCCGATTTAACCGTTTACGGAGGTTCCGGTTCGGTTTTAACCGCCCACGCCTAATCGACCACATGGGTTATTATTGATTACAACATAATTCACTTCATCATACATAGGTTCGAAAATTGAGACGGTTGAAGATTTAATCATATATGGAATAACGCAAAAACATTAATCGAGATTAATTGATGAATCAAAACCTGTCGGACGTATTGGGGAACTTCGACGCTTAGAAGGTCGATAAGCTTTTTCCCCACCTGAATAGACTGAAAACTATTTCGAGGGTAGTCCACCACATATTTAACTAGTCTTGGCCTGTTTTCATTAACTAACCCTTGAATACGTTCAATTTCACTGTTGTAAAGAAGTGAAAATAGATGAAAATATATCATTATCATAAAAGTAGATGTTTATTATCCATATTCATAGAAATATGAGCTTTCTATACAACGTTCGCAGACCACGATTGTTTGCCATGATCATGGTCTAAAGTCCACGACAGTGGTCCACGCCAACGATCATTGTCAAAGATCGTGTAAAGCCCACGTTAGTGGTCAACGAGCATGGACAACGACCGTGGACAACGATCGCGTACCACGATCTTTGGCCAAATTCTTTTGCCACGATCATGGGCCACTATTGTATTCTTAAGACCGCCTATGTTCTCACTCATGACCCACGTTAATGGTTCACTCACGTTGCCTTACTCACGAGCACAATGCTCTCTCAAGAGTAGGCCATCTTGAGTGAGTCCGACGTTTTCTGCACCACCATGAGCATTGGAGCTCTGTACCTCCACTGGTGTGAGATAAAAAATCTAATATTCAATATTTTTGTTTGGCAATTCTTTTATTTTATTTCCACTGGTGTGAGATAAAAAATCTAATATTCAATATTTTTGAAAGGATTTACGTGAGATAAGTCTTTCTTGCTGATTACTGAAAGACGAGGTCTCGATAATATTTATTTCTATTTTATCAAAAGGTGCGGGCTTTTCCTACACCAAAAATTCTGATACTTTGGGCAGTGTTAATTAATGACTAAGAGGTGCTAGGATTATTATTGAACTGAATCGTGTCACGAGAGAGTCCGGGTTGATAATATCCCCAACAGAAGTTCAATAAAATGTTTTATTATACAAAGGCCTGGCCGACTTGAAATTTATTCCAAAGTATAATAAATAAATAATTTTGAACTAGACCACTCTTGTTAAAAGATATTAATTAATTAAAACCAACAACATGTTTAAATTAATTAATGGATATTAGAATCTTAAACATGATAAATAAATTAATTAAAAAGGAAGCCCATATTTTCTATAATTTAGATTTGAACGCGTAAGCCAATATTAATTTCTGTAGTGGTATAAATTAATATTCTATTGGACTTATATTAAATTGGGGCTCAATTTAGTTAGTAAAGCCCAATAGGAATGTTCAATCCAAATTTCATTGGATCTCTAATCTGGTCCATTACATCTCTATATATAGGAGAAACAAATGAAAGAAAATAACTTTAACCTAAACCTATTTTTGATTTTCGAAAATCACTAGCACACACCGTTCACTATTATAAAAAATAACTAGGTTTTATTCATAGTTTCACATGTTCTCTCCTTTTCTTTGAAGTCCTATAGATTTGGTAAGAATTGTTCCACCACAATATTCAAATCTAGAGTAAGGAACATACTACAATTTCCTAGGTTAGGAATCAATTTCTACACGTGGAGAAGGAGCGACCCATCGTCGAATCTTTGGAGATTCAATAAGGTAATTCTCGAAAACCAACTAGAAGCATGTTTTAGGATTTAAAATTTCTATGTAATGCATGCTTAATTGCGTTATAGTATAAGTAGGATTATTAAATCGGTTAAAGAAGTTTCTTATATTAAACTAGTAGATCCTGGGAAAGAGATTCCTTCAATGGAATGATTAAAACCCCTACCTATTAGTGTGGATGTGGGCAACTTGGCTTTAAATCAACTCATCCGTGTGATTAGAAATGCATTATCCAGCTGAAATGATACAAATTATTTGCTTTACTATTTCACACGTATAGACGACGATAGATAAATTAATGTTTTGCTAGGATGTGATATGGAATTACTTCGAATGCTAGCGAAACAGATATCCATTCTACGGATTTATGTCATTAAGAGAGGTAATCAATCTGCACACAAAGTGATTGTGAGAAAAAGCAGCTTGGGACCAGAGCACCACACAATCCATCACAACATTGCCACCTGAAGATGAGGTAGAGAATAACTCTAAAGACAAGGAGAACAAGAGAGATAGAGATGTGATTGATATTATGACTTCAGAGTTCTTTACTTGGATTCAGCAACCGCCACAAATGGATAGGGTTTTCGGGCAATAGAACATCTCATCAGACCAATAGGCTATATCCGTGTGGAGTATGCTGGAGGTGATTATGATGCACACCGCACACAACGAAATTGGCTTATCCAGTTTACTGATTTTAAAACCGTATCGTCGTTAGGCTCAGTCAAGCCGCCTCCACCAGGCATTGGTGTACTATTTAAGGGGGCCATATTTCGGTCCAAGCCGCCTCTGGCTCAGTCAAGCCACCTCCGCCTCTCGGACAGTGTATCCGTATAATCGAGAGCTATCTTTGGCCGGTGATTGTAGTGGATATGACCCCTCAGAAGGGCAGTACTAAAGAATTTTGTTTGCGGCCTTCACAATGGACGGATACAAATAGATTTTCCCCTTTGTTGTTGGTATTGGTATGATAGAGAACACTCAATCATGGACTTGGTTTCTTATAACCTGTGTGGGTGTTACAATCCATCCAAAAATTTGGTTATTGCATCAGACCAACATAAGAGCATCCTTGAAGTTGTGGAAGCTGTTTATACGAATATAACACTACTACTTGAGACATTTGTCTTGTTAAAGACTCTAGGCTCACTCTTTGTTCCTTCTAAGCATCATGGACCTTATGCAAAACCTCGTTATTGGACTGGAGATTGTTCTGTATGAATTGATGTGAAGTAATAAGTTCTCCCATCATGTCCTCCAGACTCCTCGCTTGTTGGGCTGCCCTTGTGGTGGGTAATTGTTATGAGATTGAAAATTTCTTTGGTAGGGTGGTTGCGCGCGCCATGCGACACTACTGACCAAGGTATCTCGGCAGACTTCTCGGGTAAGTGTGCGTCGTCGGGCTGGCATTCGGGGCGAGGCTGACCGAGTCTTCTCGGCAGCTGTCGGTACCTGGCCGAGCGACGCTGCGCCTCAGGCAAGGCTGGGCGATGGGCGTGCGCTATGCGCACGCCTGAGGGGCAGGTAAGCAGCGGCGGCGGCGTGCGGTAACTTGGCGGCATATTAGGTCAGGTTAGGATGAAAGTTAGTTAGGTTGAATCTTTCATCCGAATCAAATCTAATCTAAATGATATGGATAGATTTGGAAATCTATCCATTATCATATCGTATTTAAAGATATAATTTAGATTTAGATTTAAATCTAGGTTGTTAAGATTTGTTAAATCTATTTTATATTTAAGCAAATTTTCTAGATTTATTTTATAATTATCCAGTTTGGATAATTTCATCAAATGTAAAATGGTTGTAATTTATTTTATTTTCGATTTTTTTTGGTGAATATGTTATCCTGTGATGAAGTAGATTATCTGTCTTTTTGCTTTATGTGATAATTATGCAAAAATGATTTTCTTCCAAATAACTATGAGATAATCATGACTAAGTTTTATTTTGTTCAAAAAACAAGTGTCGTGTATGGTCTCCACAATTGAGTCTATTTATGAAGTAATTTCTAATTATTTACCGACCCACCCTAGTGGGAGCTAAATTCCAAAGGAATTATAAGTTCATATGAGTAGACTTTCTTAATTGATAAACTTAGAATTTTATTAGTGGCGTACGAACTTCCCTACAAGGAGTATCAAAACAGAAATGAAATTCTTAGTGGTAAAATTGTGGTATAAGTTTAGATATAATTTGGTAGCCATGCCACCTTAGTGGTGTCTAGTCTATCTATCAAGTTATATGACCAGAAAATTTTGTTAAACATATTTGAGTTTTGATCACCGTAGTGACTTGCTTTAAATTTGTTTAACTGTTGTACGATGCATGAAATTGTTTTACTGGTTTCTGCAATTCATGTATCAAACATGAATGTGACTTTCGTTTATTTTCTTGTCAGTCTATTTTACAATGTCGTTCAATCATCTCACATTAATCTTAAAAGAAAACAAACTCGAGGGTCAAAATTATGTAGACTGAAAACGCAACTAGGATATAGTTTTAACAGACGATGACATTAAGTTTGTTTTGGAAATACCTTGTCCTCCAGTACCTGCTAATAATGCTGCGAACGCGGTTAAGGAAACATTTAATAAGTGACGAAAAACTAATGAGATGGCGAAGTGCTATATTTTGCATCAATGTCAAATATACTTCAACATCAGTATGAAGCTATGCAGACAGCCACTGACATGATGCTAAACCTTTGAAAGCTGTTCGGGATGCAAAACCGGGCTTTCAAATCGACAACAATCCGGAATGTAATGGATAGGACAATGAAGGAAGGCTCATCTGTGAGGGACCATGTCCTCGAGATGATGGGCTATCTCAATAAGATAAAGATTTTGGGAGGATCTATAGATTCAGAATTCCAAATAGATATCATCATTCAAAGTCTACTTGCAAGCTATCAACAATTCAGGCTGAATTATGATATGAATAAAAGAAGTTATTCATTGCCTGAATTATTGACAGAATCATGTCTCAGACTAGGCAAGCCCTGATTGCAGCTACTCCTTCTTCCTCGGGCTATAAGCCTAATAAGGAAAAGAAGAAAAATGAGAAGGCATTAGTGGCCAATTAACTTGATCTGATAGGCCAACAAAAATCCTAGGTCTACTATAATTCCTTGGTGTTACACTAAGTTAGATACAATTTAGCTACGGATAGACGGTTGAAACAAGTTGTTTGGCCTAGCAAGTTATACACAAGATAAGTTTGGTACACACGGAAGATTGGGTAAGCAAGATGGTGGGCACAGGATTGAGTTGCCTCGAAAGGCCCGGCCACATGGTGAGTTAGAGCTGACCAAGCAGCTTGGTGGTCGAACGGTAGTGAGTACCGATTCGATACTCTCCTAATCTTACATTTGATCCTAACAGAGACATCTCATGGTGCTCACCAAATAGTTTAAAAGCAATAGAAATTTCTTCCAAAACAACATTTGTAGTAAATTCAAAGGAGTTGAAAAATTCATCAGCCAAAACCCTAGGGACATCAACAACAGGTGTATCTAACAACCAAGCAAACCCAACATCATGAAAATACTTGAAAAATTCCTCTTTGACATCTAAAGTTTTCAAAGTTGCAAGATTGAGAACCTGTCCCACCCGATACTCCTTACGGAATCAGAAGATTACCTTTCCGGCGACTGCGGGGTCGACATTGTGTTGGATCTGGGATACGAGCTCCAAGTTCAGCTCCACCCTCTAATTGTGAAACTTCTTTACCCTGCTTTGGGCGGAATTGATCAAAGAGACCTCGTCTTCCGACTCGGTGGCTGACTCTTCTGAGAAAGTATCGTTGGAAAATTCTTGTCTCTGGCTTTCTGGTTGTTGTGTATCTAAGGATTCTGACGATTCTTCATGGTCCTCTCCTGGGCTCATTGGGTAAAACTAGCTTCATGGGGGCCTTTTCGTTTCGTGCGTGTTCTGCCGCCAGTTGTGTGGGGCTCGACTTCTCTTCTTGCTCGAATTAGTTTGCCTCGTGCTCCTGTGGTCGAGTAGCCTTATTTGTCGTACTTGGCTTGGGAGAAAGTCTTAAAGTGACTTCTGACTCCTTCTTGGCCTTCCTTAGATTTTTTTATTTGGGTGCCATTTCTCTAATTTTTTGGTGTTTGATGTTGTGGATGTGAGATTTCTTTTTGGGATTGTAAAGATTAAATTTTCAAATTGCTTCCACGCTGAATGTGAAAGTGAATATAATACGGGAAAGTGGAAGCTTAAAGGCTAGAGTCAGGGCACCAGTCAGGCTAGTTTGTTGGCCGTTTGCGCGCATTAAGGCTGCATATACAGCTCAGCTTTTGCAGGATTCTCCGTATTTTTTTCTTGTCGTCGATTCTTTACTTGATTTGGTTCCTTCAGCTTTTTCAGCGGCTAGGATTTCCTTCCTCTTTTTAAATTTTTACTGCGGCCCAACGACTCTTTTACTCTGCCACGTGGCATTTCACAACTTGCATAGCTGAAGCTGCAAAAAAAAAAAAAGCAAAAGGGGATAAAAACTGAAAGAAATAAACTTAAGAAAATAAAATAAATAAAAAAAATTAACTACTATGTAAACTCCATCAGGTCCTTATGCTGTTCTTGGTTTTGCATGTGTCAACTGGCCAAGTTAAGGCTCCGAGTTTCTTTTGCTTTTACTCCTGTGAGTGGACCATGTATAGTGGAATTTCTTCCACCATACAGGCATCAACTGTTCATTTGATCTCTATGGCTCCATTTACCCTAATTCCAGTAACAATATATGGACCATTCTAATTTGATTTCAGCTTCCTAGGTATTAACCACAGCCTGGACTGGAAAAGAAGCACCAACTTACTAGTTTGAAACTCTTTCTTTGTGGATGTTTTTGTCATGCCATAACTTCATCTTGTCTTTGTACCATGTTGACAAATCTTACGCGTCTAAGCGCAATTCCTCCAACTATTGCAATTACAGCCTCCTTCGATCCTCACACTTATTACTTTCCATGTTCACTTGCTTATCAGCCTAATAAGCTTTGTGCTCCAACTCGACTGGGAGGTGGCACATCTTCCCAAACACCAAGCGGTATGGTGACATTCCAATCGGTGTCTTATATGCGGTTCTATATGCCCAAAGTGCATCATCAAGCCGCATGCACCACTCTTTCATTGAGGCTTCTACGGTTTTTTCCTAAATATTTTTGATTCTCGGTTTGACACCTCAGCTTGACCATATTCTTATGGGTGGTATGGGTTAGACAATCTATGGTGCACTCTATACTTTTTGAGTAGGCTTTCAATCTGTCTATTGCAAAAATGCATTTCTTGGTCACTGATTATTGCCCTTGGGGTTTCATATCGACTGAAAATAATGGATTTGAGAAACATCGATACTTCATTCACCTCATTGGTCCTGGTAGCCTTTGCTTCCACAAACTTTGATACGTAGTCCACGACAAGAAATATATAGCTAGTCCCTTAAGAACCTGGGAACGGACCCATGAAATCCATTCCCCATACATCGAACACTTCACACACTATCAAGGGCATCTGTGGCATTTCATCTCTTCAAGAAATTCCTTCCATCATTTGGCACCTTTCACATTGTTTGCAAAATAAGGGCGTGTCATTGTGCAAATTGGGCCAATAGGACCCGCTATCCAATTTTTTCATGCCGTCTTCTTTGCTCCAAAGTGAGGCACGCTTAAGAGTGACAATGTTCAAGCACACTTCTTTGTTCACTCTTTGGGACACATCTCTGAATTATCTGGTCCACCCCCACTTTCCAAAGGTAGGGATCATCCCATAAATAGTACTTACTCTCACTTTTCAGTTTCATCCTTTTTGCTTTGTTGAGGAGTTCGATAGTTGGCAGCTGGCCAGTTGACCGGTAGTAAATTAGATCCACGTACCATGGATCCCCTATCGCATTCTCCTTTTATAGACTACTTCGAATTTGGCCACCTTCATCTTCTCTCAATCTTTCTTGGTTGACCATATATAAGTGTTTTTCAAGGAAAGCTTCCCGGATGGGCTGTTCATTTCCTTGGTCAACCATTCTACTAAGGTCGTCTGCTACTTTGTTCTAGGCTCCCTTATTGTCTTTAATCTCCACATCGAACTCTTGTAGTAGCCATACCCATCGTATTAGTCTAGGTTTTAATTCTTTTTCCCCCAGCAAATATTAGAGTGCTGAGTGATCGGTATAGACCAGAACCTTTGAACCTAGCAAATACGGCCAAAACTTTGGGCTTGATTCAGGGTCTTGGATGCGTAATGTATAACATGACTTTCTTTTCCTACCTTTAGACCCAAGACAACTCCGACAGCATAGTCGCTCGCATCGCACATGATTTCTAAAGGTAGGTTCTAGTCAGGCCCTTTCATGACCGGTGCGCTGGTTAGCTTACACCTCAATGCTTCAAAGGCTGCTTGGCATTGTTCATCAAACTCAAATGGAACATCATTTTGCAGCAGCCGAGTGAGTGGTCGGGCTATGCGGGCAAAATCTTGGATAAACCTTCGGTAGAATCCCACATGGCCTAAGAATCCATGGACCTCCCACTGACTTGTTGGGTAGAGTAGTTGAGAAATAACCTCTACATTTGCCTTGTCAACTCTAATCCCCTCTTCGGACAGCAAATGTCCCAGCACTATCCCCTCATTTACCATAAAGTGGCAATTTTCATAGTTTAAAATCAAATTCTTTTTTCACATCTTGCCAACTCTGCATCCAGATGATGTAGGTATCTCTCAAAGGTTTCTCCATAAACGACGAAATCGTCCATGAAGATCTCTATACATTCCTCAATCATATCTGAAAAGATACTCATCATGCATTGCTGGAAGGTTTTAGGTGCATTGCACAACCCAAACAATATCCGTCGATAGGCATACGTTCCAAATGGGCAGGTGAAGGTGGTTTTCTCTTGATCATTGGGATTCACAAAAAAATGGAAGTAACCACTAAACCCGTCCAAAAAATTAAAGAACATTCTTTCCAGCCAACCATTCCAGCATTTGGTCTATGAAAGGCAGGGGTAAATGATCCTTACAAGTTGCGGAATTCAACTTAAGGTAGTCAATACACATACACCAGCCAGTTATTAGGCATGTTGGTACTAACTCATTGTGCTCATTCGCCACCACTTGTATGCCGGACTTCTTGAGCACCATGTGTACCGAACAAACCCATTTAATATCCGAGATAGGGTAAATGATACCCAAGTCTAACAGCTTCAAAATCTCATTAAGCATTGCCTCTCGCATGTTGGGATTTAATTTCCTCTGTGGGTCTCTTTGGGGTTTGGCATTGTCCTCCAGATGGATATAATGCATACATATACCCAGGCTGCTTCCTACCAAGTCGGCTAATGGCCATCTTGTGCTTGCTTAGCACTTTGATCAATTGCTCCTCTTGCTCCGAGTTTAACTTGGTATTGATGATCACTGGTTGAGTTTTCTTCACTCCAAAGTACACATACTTCAGTTCTTGCTGTAGAGTTTTGAGCTCTAAGGTTGAAGGTTTTTCCTCTTTCTCTTCTGGATCAACTTGCGGCTAGCAACTGCAACTTGTCAGTTCCCTCCTTACCTTATTTTTTGGTCCCTTTCTGTCTCTAATTTCAAATCAAACTCTTGCAACAACAACACCCATCATATCAATCTAGGCTTGCACTCTTTCATTCCCAACAACACCCTTCGTTCCCAATAGGTATGGTCTGAATTTTTCAAAAGCGAACACCACTGCCAAAAGCACCTTCTCCGTGGTGCCATACTTCTTCCAGGATTGATTTAACATTTTGGAGACGTTGTGGATGATATAACTCTCCTTGCCCACCTTTTGGCCTTATACAACCCCTACTGCTTGATCACAGCCACCGCAAATTATCTCAAAGGGTTGACTCAAATCTGACCGTCACATGACTGGTGGGCTAGTCGGTTTGCTTTTGACATTTCGAACTCTTCTTGACAATGTTCGTCCAATAGAAATTTTCCTTCATTCTGGAGCAGTTGGGTTAACGTTCGGGCTTCTTAGCAGAATCCTTAATCAATCTACGGTAAAAACCTGCATGTCCTAAAACACCACGAATTTCCCTTTTGCTGGTTGGGTATGGTAATGGGGATCAACTTTAGCCTTATCCACACGAATTCCTTCTTCGGACACTAGGTGCCCTAACATAATTCCTTCATTCACCATGAGATGGCACTTCTCGTAGTTCAAGACCAGGTTCTTGTTGGGGTTTTTATTAAAATTCCAATGAAAGAATCCCCTACCCGAGATCTATCCAAGAATAATATGGAAAAACATTACATATAAAATCATGCAAATTCCTACAAAACTAGAACGTATGAAAACACATAAGAAATAGAGCGGAATTAAATCCTACGATCATGCTTTCTAAAGGTTTATGCGAACTTACTTTTAAATAGTCTCCAAAGACTAACGTTGGCATGCTCATTCTCCACGAGACGAATTCAAACCTTGAGTCTTCTAGTTTGTTCCCAACTCCTAGGTATATCTTTTGTGTGGACCAAGCTTGAGACACCTAATAGAACTAGAGAAGGAAGACAAAAATCACACTTTGAGGGGGAGAGGGAGTCGCTGATTTTGAGGTGTGTAGGGAGGAGATGATTTTGTCTTCTCTTCTCTTCTATTTATAAGAGTATACATGGGCCAAACTAGGGATACAAGGAGAATTGGATTGAGCTTTACCCAATGGACTTCTCTTAATAAAATCAAGCCCAAATTTAATCAAAGTCCAATTGGAATATTAACATAGACCACTATAAAATTAATATTGCCTTACTAGTCCAATTCCAAATTACGAGAATCTGGATTCCTTTTTAATTAATTTATTTCCCGTGTTTAAGATTTCAATATCCATTAATTAATTTAAACCTACTGCTAGGTTTAATTAATTAACATCTTTTTCCAAGAGTGCTCTAATTCAAATTCTTTATTTATTATACTTTGGAATAAATTCCAAGCCGGTCGGACTTCTATATAATAAAACCTTATATTGAACTCCTCTTGGGGATATAATCAACCCGGACTCTCCCGGGACACAATTCAATGTAATAGCAATCCTAGCATCCTCTAGTTACTAATCACCACTACCCAAGACACCAGGATTCTTGGGTTACGAAAAACCCGCACCTT
>JAYDZE010579676.1:0-11245 GCA_034509125.1 Monilaria moniliformis | reverse complement strand
CCCCCCCCCCCCCCCCCCCCCCCCCAACCCACAGTTCAACTACCATATTTGATGTCGATCTCGTGTAGAAGATTAGATATATAAAGCCTGATTTCGCAAACAGATGACGGTAGCAACCAGTTGTCGCCAGTCTTTCACTCAGAATTATATTATTAATATTTGTAAAAAGGAAAATATTGATCTCAATCAATCATTGATTATATTTTGCATTTTTATTTTTTTGAGAGAATATATCATAATTCCACGTAAGCCAAGGCAAAACTTTCCTGTATAAAAGAGAAGACACTGACACCATTTGCTTCATTCAAACAGTTGCTCTCATCCCTTTCTAGATTTCTTGCCTGAAAAAGCAGCAGCAAACATGGCCATCAAATCGTTAGAGCAGCCCTCCTCCTCCGCCGCCGCCGCCGCCACCGTTAGTCTATCGAAAATCGCTGTTTCCGATACTCACGGTGAGAACTCGCCGTACTTCGCCGGCTGGAAAGCTTACGATGAGAATCCCTACGACGAATCTTCCAACCCTTCCGGCGTCATACAGATGGGACTCGCAGAAAATCAAGTAAGTTTGAACTGTCCAACGTTGTATCATAGATCATTTCCAGAACAATCTGGAATGTTGCTGACGAATTGTGTTTCATTCTAGGTTTCATTTGATCTTCTCGAGAAATACCTCGAAAAGAATTCCTCAGACGCTACCAGCAGCGGCAGACCTTCTACTTTTAGAGAGAATGCTTTGTTTCAAGATTATCATGGTCTCGTTTCTTTTAGAAAGGTAACACTCTCTCCTCTATCTCCTCTCCTCCTCTCTCTCTCTCTCTCTCTGCGTCCGCCTCTTAATAACGTATACTACTATTTCAGGCAATGGCGAGCTTCATGGGGCAAATTAGAGGTGGACGGGCGAAATTCGACCCGGAAAGAATCGTTATCACGGCGGGAGCAACCGCAGCTAACGAACTTCTCACCTTCATTTTGGCTGATCCAGGCGATGCCTTGCTCGTCCCAACTCCATATTATCCAGGGTAATTAATTAATTCATTATAAATTAATACATTAATTCCAATTTTCAAACTAAAATATTTACTATATATATACATATGTATAAAATATATCCCACGAGAACCATAGTTTAGTGAGACATGGAAACTAACTAATAATTCACTCAATTCCGCAGCTTCGACAGAGACCTGAGATGGAGAACCGGCGTGAACATCGTGCCCATCCACTGCGACAGCTCCAACGGCTTCGAGATCACTCCGGCCGCCCTCGACTCCGCCTACGACGACGCGGGGTCGAGGGGGCTCCGCGTGAGGGGCGTCCTCATCACCAACCCCTCAAACCCGCTCGGCGCCACCGTCAAGCGCGCCGTGCTCGAGCAGGTGCTCGACTTCGCGGTGCAGAAGAACATCCACCTCGTCTCCGACGAGATCTACTCGGGCTCCGCCTTCTCCGACGGCGAGTTCGTGAGCATCGCGGAGGTCCTCGAGGCCCGGAGCTACCGGGACAGCGAGAGGTGCCACATAGTGTACAGCCTCTCCAAGGATTTAGGGCTCCCCGGATTTAGGGTTGGGACGATTTACTCCTACAACGACGCCGTGGTGACGACGGCGCGGCGGATGTCGAGCTTCACGTTGATCTCGTCGCAGACGCAGCAGCTGCTTGCGACGATGCTCTCCGACGAGGAGTTCACGGCGGGGTATATTAAGACGAATCGAGAGAGGCTGCAGAGGCGGTACCGGATGATCGTGGACGGGCTGGGCCGGGCCGGGATCGAGTGCTTGAAGGGGAATGCGGGGTTGTTTTGTTGGATGAATTTGAGCCCGCTTCTGAAGGAGGAGACCGTTGAGGAGGAGTTGGCTTTGTGGGAGTGTATTTTGCGTGAAGTGAGGCTCAACATTTCTCCGGGAGTGTCGTGCCATTGCACAGAAGCGGGGTGGTTTAGGGTCTGCTTCGCCAATATGAGCGAGCAGACGCTGCAAGTCGCGCTTGCCAGAATACACGATTTTGTCGAGAGAAGAAGACCCAATTATTAAAAGGATTTTTTTTTTATTATTGGAAAGTGGAAATATATATATACCATATGTTTTGTAGCTTTTGATTTTCATCATCCAATGTATGTAGGTGTTGATCGGACTATAGCTTGGCCCGTTCGAAGAATGGGTTGTGTGTAAAAGTATTCATCAAATGAGATCTCATTTAAATTGATTCAGTTTCTTGATTTCTTCTTCTATTGCAGTGAGTTATCTAGTTTTAATTTTCTTCACTCTAATCCTAAAAATATATAGATACGATTAGTTATTAATTATGCTCAAAGAAGTGAGTTTTCATTTAATTAAAACTATATATATATTTTTGGAAAGTTATATCGAAAAAATCGATCATATGACAAACAGACTAATCAACAATTAAAGGAGGTTCAAATGGTTGCATATATGGTACGGTTCTTGTATAAATCTCTGCTAGATAGTACTATCTCTGTACATTAAGAGTGTGCAAATATTGTCTTATTAGGCGTCCATAAAAAGTGTGCAATATTTTTTTACACCCATTCTTGTAATTTATGCTCGCAACATTTTTTATTTATAGAAAAATTTACTCATAACCCACCATCTTAATCCATTATTTGCCCTTGATAAGATATTTTCTCAAGCAAATATTTACGTAATATTTTATTAAAATTGGTGTCATCTCCAATGTTGCACACTCTTGATGTAGGAGAGAGTATAAACTATGAACTATTATGACACGATGAATTTGTTGTGAAACGTGATGAATCATTTGTAAAAATGATACATTTTTTAATAAAATCCGCGCTTCATGAGATTCAAACCAAAAATAAAGTGATGAATCCACTGTAAATCTTCACGAACAAACTAAAACTATTTCTAAATTTAATTTTAAAGTTTTAGTTTATTCATTTCATATATATAAGGAATGGTTAAATGTTAAAATTAATACTCCATTCTTCCACAAAATAATACACATTTGTCATTTAACGGTGTATCCCCCACTTATTTTTTTTTTTTGTCATTTTTTGACACAATTTCTTTATCTTTTATCCATATTTTTTTCCATTTATTTACAATTTTACTACACATGGTCCATCATTTATCCACTCATAACATACTTTACCTAATAAAGTGTGGCCCCTTCTCCATTCACAATATAATCTACTTAATTATTATTAAAATTCGAGTCACAATCCAATCTGCATTATTTTGTGAGATGGATGAGTAATAAATAATGTTCGAGGAAAAATAATGTAATCCTTTACACAACACAGATTGATATTCAATAAAATTACTATTGTTGGCAATATTTGTCAACTACCTCTAAAAGCGTGGACTAGTTTATAATGAGACATCGAGTTTCTGTTGGGAATTGTACAATTTTAATTTCTCTTCCAATATAGTTGACCCCTTCGATGCAGTCAATCAAGTTGGCAAGTAGCTTTTATTATATAATTAAAAATCTATTGTCGAATTCCATATTTTATTTATCAATAAAATACATTTATTTTATAATTTTTTAAGGGGTTTGACTAGCGAGGCATCCCGTACACATTATTATAGTATACATGTCGATGCCGTGTTTTGTTCCACCAAACACCACTTGTGTGGATCATTTCATTTTCTTTTCTTTATTTTTATTTTTTTGGGGGAACATTTGTGAGCATGTATACATATGAAAAGGCCCTTGCATTTTATATATCTATATATAAAAGTGTAATCAAATCTTAACCAATTCTTATTGTATGACAGAGACTAAATAATAACAGCAGGATTAATAGATCTAACGGCTAATAATATGACAAGTATATTGAATAAAGGGTAGTATAGTAAATAATCAAAACTGCAGTAATGATGCAATCCCTATTTCACAGGGACGTGATTTTAACCATCTATTTTTGAATTGAATGGATTAGATTTGGTCTTAGTTATGCATTAAATATGTGCTCTCACCCTAATGCATCCATATATTGTGTGTGTGTGTGTTACCACATGCAAACATAGTAAGAACAGGGAAGGGACTTAAGCCCCTACCAAAAAAATTCTTCTTTTTTCTACTCTAAAGTTTGTGAAAATTATCGAAAATGATTTTTAATCCTTATCGAGCCGATCTTTCGAAGACTGAAAGCTGAAAGTTGGAGGATTTCAGCCTATACCAATATTGTTTTCTACGTTCGCCACTATATATTACTAATGGAACTAGCTAGCCTAATGTGTTGATAAGCCTTGGATTTTAGTCTATAGTTTTGATTATGGACATTTTATACAAGAATAAGCATACGCGTACATATATTTAGGTCTGCGTCATGACTCATGCATGAGAGCAATGTGCATGAATATATATTTGTCTACTTTTATGTTTGTGAGCGTGACAATATACATGTCAAACATCATTTGAATTTTTCAAGTCATCTCAATATGTGGTCGGTAAAATTAAACCTTAAATTACTAATTACCTTATAATAATGGTCGCCATTTTGACATGATCAATAAATTATTTAGAAATATATAATAATATTACTATTGCGTACTTACGAGGTCAAATATTGTTTAATCCACAAATAGCTAAATATGAATTTAAAAAATAACATAAGAAGTAAACCCCATGAAGCTCTTTGACAATCGGACATTACGTCACTATATGTAATCCATCAATATTCTATTTGGTGGTGAATATATTTATTAAATTCAAAAGCTTAAGTAGAAAATTTCATTTATTAATTAACTTTAAATTCACTAGCACGCAAAAATAAAAGATAAAAAATATTTTATTTTTTACGATTTACTACAATTTAATATTTTTTCTTTGAGACTAAAACCAAACTTATGTCCTTAAATAAGTTTACTTTTTGGTGTTATATATTTTATAAAATATTTTGACTTCCCCAAGCAGTCTCTTTTGGCATATAATTCCATTCCCCATGGAATTGCCAATTAATTTATTTATTTTTTAAGAAGGGGCGAAGATTTCTACTAATATTACCAATTTGAAAACTCTCGACTTTGAAAAAATATAATTTAAAATTTGAGTTTTGTAATTTATAATAATTAGAGTTAAAGTAATTAATATTTAGTGTATCGTATCTAATACTTGTGATTGGCGATGACGTTTAAAATTTCTATCTCAAAAACCATTTCCCTAATTTTCCCCTATAAAGAATAAAGTTACAAACTTGAAATTGTTTTAGCTAAAGATTTCAAAGCAATATCACAAAAAACGTGAATGAGAGAATATATAATGTAAGGTTTTCTCTTCGTAAAAAATAGGGATAATTGTCATTTAAATCATAATTTTTTATTGACTTTTGGTCAATTTCGTAACTTTTAAAATTGGAACATAAAATCATAACTTTTGACATTTTCTCAATTATCCCATATATCAAAATTCTAGTGAAATTGGTGGTACCGTATCAGCCGAAATTTCCGACGTTCGTTCTTCAAAACGATGTCGTTGAAATAATTGTCATTTAAATCATAACTTTTCGTTGAATTCCGGCCGACATGTCACCACAAATTTCACTCAAATTTTGATTTGTGGGATAATTGAAAAAATGTCAAAAGTTATGATTTTATATTTAGTTTAAAAAATTATGAGATTGACCACAAGATAACGAAAAGTTATGATTTAAATGACAATTACTTTGGGATTTATTCCTAACTTCATTCAAGAATTGTTTTTGATCCAATTCGTAGAAAAGGCAAATCTCTCATGATACACCAGATCCGGCTCGGTCCCGGGAATACGCCAAGTCCTTCGTCGTCGCTTGCAAAACAATCCCGGATGGGTCCTCCAGGAAAGACTCCAATGCCTAAATCAGCAAGAAGCCCGTAAAACTTAGGAGAAGGCCCGTGCTAAAAATCATTTTTTGCTAGCATCGCACCTCTCCCATGCAATAGCAAATCTTGCTTCGAAATTCCATCTCGATTGAACTTGAAGAAGGCGTCCTTGCCGTCCTGTTTCTTCTCCATTATCATGTCTCCTTCAATTCTGCATCGGAATTTCCTTACAGTGATGAAATCCTACCCAGTCGGGACCCTTTTCCTCTCTCAAAATTGAATGCTCGACGAACTCAACATTCGAGCTCGAGTCGTCGTCGATGGCGATGATGCGCCGATCTATGCAGCAGAGATGGTCGACGACACACTTCTCCGTGTTTGGTCGACGAGGCGGCGCCTCGAGGAGACTGCTGGGGTTTGTACGATTGGAAAATTTATGTTTTCCGGTTGCAAATTTATTCTTCTTCTTCTTCTTCTCTTTTTGCCACGATTGAAAAATTTATGTTGCACGATTGTAATTTTTTTGTTTTTGTCGTCTTATTCCTTCTTTTTGAATATTTGCAAATTCAATTTCAAAAGAAATTTTCAATTTCGTGGTTTTGTTAGGGTGGGAGCTGTAGCGAATTTGTAACAATCTTGTATTTGATTTTGTTGCTCGAATTAGTTGATAATCCTCTGTTAATTTGATGTGATAAGATTGTTAGTTGTGTGGATGAATCATGTCCACTCTTCTTATATATGGAGTATTACAGGTGCAAATTTATCTTCTTCTCTCTCTCTTTTTTCAATCAAATTAATTGGTTGTGGAGGTAACTGTCATTGCCTCTGATTCCAATGGCGAGGCAAAGATGTTTTTCAGGTAGAGTTGGTTGGGGTGGGTTGGGTGTTATAAAAACGAGATCTTGCATGGTTATATGAATGTTTAAGTCTAGTTTATCTTTTATTTTATTTATTTTTGGTTTGCTTAAGGTTTTAGTGAAGTGTTACTGAGATACCAATTTGAACATTCTCAAGTAAAACCAATTTGTTCTAGTATCAATATGCTTATTCAGTCAAGTACTTTTTAGTTTTTACTCATAAATCCTCCTTCTGAATGCTAAGCAGATAAAGAGATTCTTTTTTGAATCTTTATGACTACCTTTGATTTCTGAAAAATAAATAAGTAATTTTCATGAGAACATATTTAAACATTAGAACTAGAGATGATCTTGTCTTTAGTCTTGATGTAATTATATTAGATCAAAATCTTTATTTCTCAAGAAACTGACTGAAAATTGTTTGTTGCAGGAAAAGATTATGAGAGTCCCATATGGTCCAAACAAAGAATTTTTCAAGTATTCATTGTTTCTTGTCTTCTGCAACCGCATTTCAACCTCTGTTGTGTCTGCTGCAATTCTACTGGTAATTGTGATCTAAAGATTGAGTGGAAATCCTCTTTGAAAGTTCACTTCTATTTTGAAGCACATCATTCTAGATGGTTTTTCACTTGATAGCCTTGAAATGAATTGGTTTGATTCCATATTCTATTTGGCATTACATAGTATGGTATTCTAGAATATACTTTGGCATATGATCGAACTTGCCTTGTGAATTATCTGGATATGTTGGAATTTAGATCTCTTATTTTGATCCTATTGCCCCAATTTACAAGTATTGTGTTGTGTCGTTGTCTAATATACTCACTAGTCACTACAAATTGTCAGTATAAGGTGACCTGTATTCTTTGGCCGGTTGAATGAAACTCCCTTTAAACTTTACCCTAAGCTGTATCCAACTTCTAAATGATAGTCTGTTCTGACTGAGTACCCTGAGAATAGATACATACTTCAGAGCTTGAAATATTCTTTCTACCTGAATTAGCTTCCTTAAAGCCAAAGTAGCTGTTATAGAAACAAATAAAATATATATATATGTATTTTGAATTCAAGATCATGTCCATCACCAGTACGTGCTACTCGTCAGTTTTCAATCAAAACCTCCACGTTCTGCCCCATTTAAGTTAAACTCATTGATAGTCGTGTGGAGGTTCTGCCTCATTTAAGTTAAACTCATTGATAGTAGTGTGGAGTAATTTGTGCGTTTGCTGCTACAGATATGATGTTGATTTGGGAATTTGCCCCATTTAAGTAAACTCATTGATAGTTGTGTGGATGAATCTGTGCGTTTGCTGCTACGGATATGATGTCGATTTGGGAATTTGATGAACATAAATTGGGAAAATTATGTTTGTATCATAATATAGTGATAAAATGATATGCTCTATCTGCTCTATTCTTCGTGCCCTGTAAATCAATATTTTGCTGCTTTTGTGAACATTTCAAGAATTATGTGGTGATGTTGTATGCTTGTTTACCATCTAAACAAGTCCCCAGGATCCTTTCATTTGTGTATTTTTTGGGTGAAATTGTAACTCTGAACTTGTGTTCTTGTTTGCCGAACTTGTGATTATTGTGAATAGTTCGTAATTCAGTTCAGTTTATTGCGTAGGTTGATCTATACGCATTTTGTGATATTGGGAAATCACAAAATGCGCATTTTTGAAAAACGGATTTCAGTAATGTTTTTTTCTTTTGTTGATTTCTTAGACTCAATATTGTTGGCTTGTGTTTATAATCAACCGTATGTATCTATCAGCAACAAGACAACTAGTTTGGTCAGTGTATTGTTGTACATGAATTCATTTCCTCAATACTCTTTTTGTCAGAATTCGTTGTATTGTTTATGATTAATTCATTGTTTCACTTGGCATTGGTCATGAAATTGGAATTTGCATATATAATCTCAGACATCTTTGAAAAAATGGAATTTATTATAAACACGGAATTTGCATATATAAACTCAGACAACATCACAACCAGCAGCGGATACAGGGGGCGGCCGACCCCCCTGATTGGCAATTTTCCAATACCCTGGCCGGAAAACCACTGTGGTCGCCTCCTGCGTTAGTTGTCGACCCGTCCCAAAAAAGAAGATGGCTGAATATTTTAGTTTACTGCAACTAATTCCGCCCCTTCATTTGTCAGTTCTAGATCCGCCACTGATCACAACATAATATATTAAGTCGATCGAAAATCTCAATTTACTATAATATATTAAGTCGATCGGAAAAAGTGAAATTCCCACGTAAAAATCGCTAACATCGTTATGATTGTAGACTTAAAATTTCCATTTCTACCAATATCATATCAGTATTTAAATTTTGGACATCCATTCCTGGGCCATGACAGACCATTTAATTAGTTACAAATCCTCCTTTTATTTAATAAAAACAGAAATTCACAGTTATGGAATAGCTATGGCTCATTATGGCTTCTACCTAACAATGAATTAATTTGTATGGCGTGCGACGGTAGTTGTTGATTATGATCACAAAACATCTATTTCACGATTAACTAAATCTATCTGTAGTCATATAAATGAGTGAAAATGTAGTAACATAATAATAATAATAATAATAATTTATTGTTGTTATTATTATTATTTGGCCAGTCTGTAAGAAATGGAGAGTAGTGGCTTAGTGTAGGCAACTAAGGCAAGCATGGAGCCCATTTTAGTCCTCATATCTTTGTGGGATCCTGGAGATAGATACAATGTCACAAAAAGCACCCAACTATATTTTATGTTTTTCTCTTTCAAACCTGTCATTACTTTTTTTTCTTTCGAAAATTAATAATAGTTCTCCATTTATTTCCGTGGCGACTCGAATCCCCAATTTATTGGTTGGAGGGAAATTGTCACTTTGATCATTTTGTTTTTGTTTTTGGCTTGTTGGTTGTGGACAAATTAGTAATCAACTTTTAAATAATATACATGTGTGTGTAAGTAAAAAACACACACATAAATAGTTAGATGTAGGGGCTGATATAGAGGTGGGGGTACTAGGCTCCACTAGAATTCACAAAACAATCAGGGGTATATATGTATTTTCCAGAATAGCGTTGATAAAGAGTTAAGTTGATTTTACTTTCGCTACTATTGAAATTAAGTTTCCTAGTTAAGTGATCTAGTATGCTAATGAAAGTATATTTAGACCTAATTTTTAATGGTGCGACAAGTATGAGCAATACAACTTTCGCTTGTAATTTTTATTTTCCATTTATGAGAAACTTGATATTCTAAGGTAATATATATGAAACTAAATCCTCATTTGAGTTTATGTTAATCTTGTATTTTACCCTTATTTATCATAACTTGTTATGAATTAAAATGATATTTTAGGTCTATATTATTGCATGTTATGAGATGGTTGTATTTAATTATTTTTAACAATATTGTGATGTAATTTAAAATAGTGATATGTTACTATATTATTTTATTATCTATTTCTAATTTAAATAAAAAATATTCTTATAAATTTATAAAATTATGATTAATTGGATCCCGTTAAATAAAAAGCTTAGACTCGGTTTATAAAATTCAATTTTCCACATAAGGAAGCCAAATTCAAGAAGGTAATAGGCCTGCTTTCCACTTTTTCTTTTTTCTTCATTACATGTTACAAGTACTCGAGATCACTCATACCCCCGATTTATTGATTGAAACTTAATTAAACATTACGAATATATTTTAACTTAATTTAATCATGATATCTAAAAAACAAGTTTAAACTAATTAAATTATAACCATTTAAAATATATCAAAAATTATACTGATGCTTGATATGATGAAATGGATCTTCATTCCATTCCATCTTACCAAACACCTCCTCAATATTTTTGTATACTAATTTTATTATTATTTTGTACAAAATAAAAATATATATACGTAGTATATTATGAATATTTGAGTGGACAAATAATTGTATAACATACTCATTCTTACGTACCAATACAACAACCATAATGTAGTGGTGGGATACAGTGCTCGTGATTTGCTGGTCCAAGAGAAATCTCAGAGGGCCATAATTTTTTTAATGAATGTTTTAAATGATGTTCTTTTGAATAATAATATAAAACGGAACATAACAAATCCTTCTTGTATTTTTTTTTTAATTTTATGTTTTATAGAATCAAACCCGACCCATAGAGTGTGCTTGTAATTGACGATGAAGTGTAATTTAGTTGGTAAGACGTTTCCCCTCCAACCAATAAGTCGGAGGTTTGAGTCACTATGAGAATAAATGGAGAACCATTATTGATCCTTTAAAAAAAAGAGTGCCCTTGTAGTTTGTTTTGATTAACTTTGAGAATAAATGCATAAGTAGGTCATTAAACTTTCATCCTTTTGTAGGGTTCTTAAATTCTTCTTTGATTCGATTGAGTATTTAAAAATTTATGAAGGGAGAAGTTAACTTCTGCATTATGTTGGAATCAACACCTTGAATCTATATTCGGTTAAAATTAAGTCATTCGACTCTGTATTCTAATCTAGTGCATTTATAATAGTCATTATTAGAGATTATATAATATTACATAATATAAAATTTAATAACTTAGACACACACACATATAATATTAATATAT
>JAYDZE010579665.1:0-11245 GCA_034509125.1 Monilaria moniliformis | reverse complement strand
ATAAGGTTTGTAAATTGGTCAAATCTCTTTATGGACTAAAGCAAGCCCCCAAGCAATGGCATCAGAAGTTTGATGATATTTTGTTGTCAAATGGTTATGTACTTGACCAAGTACACAAGTGTGTATATAGGAAATTTGATACTTCTGGTAAAGGAGTAATCATTTGCTTATATGTAGATGACATGTTGATCTTTGGTATTAACCAAGATAAGTTGATAAAACTAAGGAATTTTTGTCATCTAAGTTTGATATGAAAGACATGGGGGAGGCTAATGTGATTCTTAGAATCAAGATCATACGTGGAGAACATGGCATCTCTATTTCTCAATCACATTATATTTAGAAGGTATTGGAGAAATTTAATCTCAAAGATTGTTCTCAAAGATTGTTCTCCAATGAGAACTCCTTTTGATCCTAGTGTTAATCTAGTGCCTAATAAAGGAGTTGTTGTGAACCAACTTGAATATTCAAAGGCTATTGGATCTCTAATTTATGCAATGATTAGTACAAGACCTGATATAGCCTTTGCTGTTGGAAAATTAAGTAGATATACTCACAATCCAAGTTTAATCCATTGGCAAGCAATTAATCGAGTATTTAGAATCATCCCAAGGTATCCAGACCTGCAAGTTAAGGAGGTTGAATGTATATATTCTTAATAGCTCTTTTGAACAATTGCATAAGCAGGTGCAAGAATAAAAGAGCTCCCTATATGAGCATGAAGTTTAGCCGCTTCGAGAAGCTGGGACTTGGCTTTGACATGCTTATGAAAGATAAGGACACAGGCTAGTAAAATATAGTGTCAAGATAGAACATATAAGTATGTAAACTTTTGTGTACTTTATTTTTGTGTATTCACTATGAGTTCCCAGGGTTCAATCCTTAGAGATACTCTGGTATTTGAGTATATGGAATGTGTAATGTACTAAGGTGAAATTCAATCGTCAATATATTTCATTTATGCAAAAGTTTGAATGTTTGAGATGACTTGTTTTAGTTAATCAAGGATTACACTAAATTAGGGGAGGATTGTTGGATATTTTTGTGTAATTGGATTAACTGAATTGACCAATATCGTCATAATAATACATCATATACATTTGGAGGTGAGTAGTGTACGCTTATATGAATTTATTATTATCTTAGGGGCGAAGCCTCTAAGGGACAAGGGTCCGGGAGCAGCGCCCCTGGAAGTGGAGTCCAAGGGGCGGTAGCTCTTGGCGGGGTCCAAAGGGCACAGCTGGGGTCGAGCTGCCAGGTCAGCTTGGAAATTTTTATTTCCACTAAATTGCTATGGTGAAAATTCATTCGATTTTGTGCGAATTTGGGATCCAGTGGGACTCACCCGGCCGGGTGAGAAGGTGGCATGTGTCCACCCGGCCGGGTCGCATACGGCGTGGAGTCCAAAGAGTCTCACCCGGCCGGATGAGACTGTGGCATGACTCCGCTGGCCGGGTCCCACGCGGCGTGGAGTCCAGAGAGTTTCACCCGGCCAGGTGAGACTGTGGCATGACTCCACCTGGCCGGGTCCATAGCGAAATGTTCTCCAGTGAGTCACACCCGGCCGACTGTGTCTCTGGCAGAGTGTCACCCGGCCGGGTGCATGGCAGTTTGGACAGTTTTATTCCCATTTTTTGGTCTTTTTCATGATATTCTGGTTCATTCTCTCAAACAGAACAACAACATACTTTCTTCTAAAAACTCTGAATTTTATCCGATCAAATAGTTGGGTATAACCGACCAATTGATTTGATCTGAAAGTGTTTACACGACTTTCAGAGATCAATTTTTATTCCTATTTTGTTCGTATCATTAATCTGCCTTACAAAATCTTCAGTATTACGAAACACTCAAACAACCAAAAGTTTCCCACACGTTTCCATCTCTGAGATAATATAACTTCTGTATATCTAAGCATGACTGTCATTATCAATATCTTATAAAGAGAGAGTTTAACCATCTTAACGATCTCACTGTAATGCACTCTCACATTTACTTGGAACCAAATCCTTATACATCCTCTACCTATATGTAGAAGTAGTAGTGTACAAAAGGTTGCAAGTAAGATAACATACGACTTAATATGAAAACTAGTAGTCGAAGAAGAAGAATAAGCAATGGGTCTAGGCCTAGTTTCATTGAACCCTAGGCTCAGTTTTCATTACGTTGAATTCTAGGCAATTCTAAATAACTGATTCTGAAAGTGTGGAAAGATCTCCAATTAATTTAGATTGTTGATGTTGGAGCTTTGATTCTTAAAACCACGTTAAAAATGTTGTATGTTATTTACTACTTTCTTCTTGCTTTTTCTCTATGTTCGTCACTAACCTATATCCTTAGCTTATATCACGAACACTAGGACAAGACTGAATTAATCAATCTGAAATGTACTATTCTGAAGGACAAATCTATTCCGTGGTCCAAGTAATTCAAGAAGCTTTCCATATTAGTCAAACGAGTATAAACATCTAGGCTCAAGACCAATTTTCAATAATGATAGCTAGATCGGGAAATCGTGAGTAGGGAAGAGAAATAAAAAGCGGGATTAAAAACGGTCATGATGATAGAATGTAGAATTGGAGTTTGCGGAAAACAACATAGATAGTAATGGATAATGGATACATATATATGCACACGATAATTTGCGGAATTTACGAGTTGTCGAAACTTACCCGAATCGTTTCATATAACAGTTCGATATGCTGATCAAGCCTGATTTCATCAACACAGAAGTCGAACTATTGTCAACGGTGCTATCTTTCGAGATTAAAGAGAAATAAAATTAACGAGATTGTATTTGTTGTTTTTTGATGTCGAGAATTGCTCAATGATATACCATGCAAAATGAATTGACATTTTTTATATGAAAGAGTTAATAACTGCCTTATGCAGTTTTGTTTCCCAATTTTTGCAGTTTGCTCAATGTTGATAAAATAACTACCTCATTATGGGCATTAACCAACATCTCCCACTAGCATATAATGGGCACAACATTCTCATAATTAAGATTTAGAAACCGTTATCTCTAATCTATTTTCTCCCTAATAGTCATACTAGGAAGTAGGCCGTGCGACCAACATACTTTTACCGTGAGAGCTAGCCGCTATACAACACCCTACATTCATTTAGTCACATTTGTGCATTTCTCGCTAACTCTTTATGTATTATTGATGATACAATAACTATTACATTCACAATTGTATTTACCATTTAAAACACAATTGGTCGACGAATGAATATAATTCAAATGAGACACTATATTGATCTTCCTTTTTCCTGGAGTCTCTCCATTCCAATTCAATTGCTCGCTAGACATGCTTGATCGTTGGTAAAAGGGTTACAATAGCTAACTATAAGTTGAAACTTCAAGTAACGGTCAAATGACCCGAGGGTAATTTCAATAAGATTCCTTATTGATCTCATGGGTCTTACATAACTTAGAAGCAGGGATCGAAGCTTCACTTACCTTTTGTTGGTCGAATTACACACATGTAGTATGAATTACATGCTACAGTATTACTCTCCATTTTCTTAGAGCATATGTCTTCATTATATTAGCAATACTGTACAGGTGATGGTTCAGATACTCTCAGTATCTAACTTGAGTCAACAATCTACTTAGTTGACCACATCAACAATAGACATGGCGTATAAAACAAATGAAGTGAATAGTTAGATCATTTATCTACTTTAAATCATAATTTATATGACCTCATCTTGATTAATTATCAAGGCGATCCAGTTTCAAAACAAGCTCTCACTAAAACACTAATCTTAAAATTTGAAACTAATCTCATCTTCACATGGTACTAAACCATAGAAGTGATTGCCTATGTGAGAAGGCCAATCATCTGTTCGACATACATTTTATCTTATCTATATACATGTACTTAACATTTCTTTACACTTATGTATGCTCTTTCTAGATAAAGCACTAAACTTTATTAAGCATTACTATAAATTTCAAACATATATTAATGACACACTGAATAATTCATATCGAATAACATAGCTTGTACATCAATTCTACACAATCCTAGAGATCTAACATGATTGTTAAATACATCTCTAGGAATTGGCTTCGTAAATGGATCTTTAACCATTTTGTGTGTAGATATATATTGTATGTTCACTTATCTACATGCTACCTGATCTCGTATAACATTGTACTTTATATCTATGTAAACAGTTCTTGAATGATACTTGGAATCTTTAGTGAATGAAATTGCGGCTTGACTATCGCAATTCACCACTATTACTCTCGATGCATCTTTGCTGAATCCCAAATGGTTCAAGAATCTTTTCAACCAAACATCTTCTTGTGCTGCACTCGAAATTGCCATAAATTCACCTTCCATTGTTGACAATGCTATACAAATTTATTTCTTGCTGGTCTAGAAGATCGCATCATTATTTAGTAAGAAAGCATATCCAGATGTTGACTTTCTTTCATCCAATTCTGCTTACCAATCGGCATCCGTGTACTTGGTCAGATTTGGTTATATCCTTGATAGCACAATGAGTAATTAATAGTGTTTTTGAGATACCTTATTATCCTTTTAACTGTTGTCCAATGAGGTTGACCTGGATTCGATAAATATCTACTTGCTAACCAACAACATAGCTGATATACGGTCTTGTGCACATTTTTGCATATATAAGGCTCCATATTGCACTGGAATAAGGGACATTTTCCATTTGAGCCTTTTCTTGTGGAGTATTTGGGACTTTGTGCAGTTGACTTTTGTTAACGAAACTTATTGGTTGATCCATGTAAATTTTTTCTCCTAGTACTCCATTTAGAAATGCAATTTTGACATCCATTTAACGTAACTCCAAATCTAAACTTGCTACTATGGCCAAAATTAAGCGTATGGAGGTAAATCTTACAACATGAGGGAAAGTCTCTTCATAGTGAATTCCCTCTTGTTGAGTATATACTCTTTTGATATAAGGCGTGCCTTGTATCTATCTCAATTGTCCTATCAGACTTACGCTTAATTTTAAGACCCACTTGTTCCCTATTATTTTGCGTCACTTTGGTAGGTCAACTAATATCCAAACATTGTTTGATCTCATCGAGTCCATATCTTTTTCCATTGCCTTGGTCCATTTATCCTTTGCATCGGAATAAAGAGCTTCGTTCACATTATGAGGTTCTTCTTCATGTTTCGACGTCGATGTATGTTTTCACGATTACTACGCTTAAGTTGGGGTTCTTGTGTCCTAATTATTTGTGGATTAATTTTCGAAATTAAAATTTGTAATTGGGTTTAATAATGAAATTAGATTTTGTTCAAATTATGAAAATCAATTTTGACCGAAATCGGATTTTGATTAACAACTTCCGGCCACTAGAATTGTCTGTCGCCGGTGAGACAAAACAACAGGACGGAAGGGGGCAGGCCTTGTGTGTGCTACAAAATCAGCCGCGAGAAATCCCCTTGCGAATTGGTGTTGTGTAGTCCCCATTCACGTACTTCGGTGCGCGAAGGTCACTGCCTTGGAGGCGGTGGATAAATGTCGGAGGAGGCTGGACACCAGAGTGCGTCGAAGGGGACGCTAGTCCGATCACGCCTCCTCGCGAAAACTGCCAAGCGAAACCTGCCGCTCAATCGACTGTCGTTGGTAGACGATTGGTGGTTTTGGTCGACGTCGAGCGGACATCGTCCGGTGACATGCGTCACGGTCGTGATGGGAATCGAAAGAAATGAGGCGGCGGCGACGCCATTTCTGCAACAGCAGAAACCCTAACCCGAATTTGCGGGTTCTCGGTCGGTCTCGCAGTTACGTGGGTCACTGGTCGAGCTTGCGGGTTGGAGCCGGGTAATTATTGCTAGTGGGCTGTTGATGTTGCTGGGCTTAGCCCAGCTGGGAGGCTAAAGCTATCGGGCTGCAGGGTTCCTTCAGTGGGCCGCGATTAAGTAGGCTGTTGCTGATGCTTCAATTCATTCGGCCGGATCGAAAATAAATTGTTTTGACAGCCCATTTATGCTGTTATAAAAAAATATTATGAATTTAGAATAAATAATATAAATCCCAATTAAATATATTAATTTATTAATTAGATTAATAAATTTTATTTATTATTATTATTATTGAGATAATAATATTAAATATATTTTAATATTAATTTAGAACTAACATTATATAAATTTTTCATATTGATTTAGAATTAACATAAAATTGATTTAATCCTATATAATAAGCATGTAATTTGATTCATTTTTTATTATTTAATTATAGTAGTTAGGCACCGCTTTTATGTTTGGGTAGGCGGCACCCAATATATGTAGTTTGCGATACTATGTTTTGGTAGGCGACACCCAATATGTGTGGTCCACATTTATTATGCATGGGTAGGCGACACCCAGTAATTGTTTTGGAATTTAATATTAGATATTAAATTGAGCAATTAATATCATATAATTTTTCCCACTGAATATAAGTCTTGTTTTCTTAAACAAACATTTCGTCCATAATAATTGTTTGATGTTCCTAGCCTTTTTGACCACAAGTTTTACGCTCGTGTGTTTACTCTAAATTCACAAGGTCTAGGCTCATTCATAGATGCATGGTTAACATTATGTGATGGGCTTGACTTGCGTAAATTATTTTGATACGCCCGCACAACCAAAATAGTTTATGAATGTATAATAATTGGATTAATGAAATAATAATTGCCAAATTAATGTTGCAATTGGCTTAACCTAGTGATATTATTGTACTCATTATCCTGCACAGATGCTGCAGTAATATAGGCCTGGATCTTGGACCACTAAAATTTATATTTGATATAAATCCGTATTTTATGTTTGGGGCATAAAATATGCTAAAATTAGTGGGAGCTAATCAAGGCATTAAACCCTTGTTTGATTAGTGAGACGAATATTATCTTTGTATACTTTTCTAAGGCTTGACAAGGTTGAGTGTGTCTTGGACACACCAACCAGTGTCATCCTCGGCAAGGATTCGCTTGAGTATGCTTCATTTGATGAAGAGGCTCACACGAAACACGTAAATGATTCAACATCGGCTCAGTGTATCATGTGGGTGTCTATGAGTAATGAACTACAAAGACAACATGAACACATGCTTCCATATGTGATGCTCGAACACTTGAAGAGTTAGTATGCTTTAGCAAACTCAAACAATGGAGTAGGAGGTACTCCAAGATCTCTTCAAGTGTAAGCTGCGTGATGGAGGCCAGGTTTCTGAGCATGTGCTGAAAATGATAGGTCTGATTGAGAGGTTAGCATAGACTGGAATGATGCTTCCGACAAATGTCTCAATAAACCTGGTTCTGTAATCTCTTCCTAGTTGTTTTGAGAAGTTCATAGTGAACTTCAATATGAACAACACAAAGGTGGGACTGCCAGAATTGCACAACATGTTAAAAACCTATTAGAATTTCACCTTCAAAGGCAAATTTGCACTCATGGTGGGCTCTTCTGCAAAGTCTTCCGAAGGGAAGAACAAGCAGCAGTAGCAGCAGTAGCAGAAGAAGAAGAAGAAGAAGAAGAAGAAGAAGAAGAAGAAGAAGAAGAAGAAAAAGAAGAAGAAAGCATCAAAGGATGCCGTTCTAAAGCCTAAAAGTGGATGGACTAACAAGATTCTGATGCCACCAAAGGATGAGTGCCTTTTTTGTGACGAGAAGAGGCATTGGAAGAGTGACTGTCCTAAATTCAAGGCACAAGGTGAATTGATTGAGAGCTCAAGTATGTTTGTTATTGAGATAAATATGTCTATGAACAACTCACAATCCTAGGTATTCTATACCGCTTGTGGCTCACACATTTGTAATAATGTGCCGGGTCTAAGTGACAGCAGGAAAGTGAGGCATGGGAAAGTACGCGTGGGAAAAGGAGCAAGAGTTGCTGTTGAACGCATGAGAACTTATAGACCCTCGGGATATAAACTAGATTTACATAATTGTTATTTCATTTCTGTTATTTCGAAGAATACTATTTCTATTCCAATGTTAGACATTGAAGGTTTTTCCTTCCAATTTGCAAACAAAAGATGCTCGTTTTTTCTTAATGGAGTGTTTTACGGAAATGCCTCTCTTTTGAATGGATTATATATGCTTAAATGTGAACAGAATATTCTCTATGTTCAAAACAAAACGACTTAAGTTGTGTAATACAGATAATGCTACTTATCTTTGGCATTGTAGACTTGGTCATAAAAATGAGAAAAGAATAGTAAGTTTGAGAAAGTTAGACTATCTCACATTATTTGATTTCGAATCATATGGTGCTTGTGAATACTGTCTCAAATGAAAAATGACAACTAAACCACTTTGTGGGAAAGGGTTGCGTGCTAAGGATATGCTAAATTTGATTCACACAGATGTGTGTAGACCGTTTCAAACTGAAGCAAGAGGTGGTTATTCGTACTTCATTACTTTTACTTATGATTTTTCAAGGTATGGATATTTGTATCTGATGAAACACAAATCGCAGGCATTTGACTAATTTAAAAAGTTTAAGTGTGAAGTCGAGAAACAAATTGGTAAAAGTATCAAGACTCTTCCATCAGATCGAGGAGGGGAATACTTAAGCTGAGAATTGCTTGATTACAAATCAGTCGGATTGGACACCTCCAGGTACACCACAAATGAATGGAGTATCCGAGAGGAGAAACCAAACATTATTAGAGGATATGAATTCTACTGTTCCAGAGATCACAATGTGATAATCTCTTGGAATGTGACTTTTCTTGAAGATGATTACATCTTCAAGGAACAAGGTCACATCTCGGTAGATCTTGAAGAAATTTAAGAACCACAAGCTAACAAAGAAGATGCGAATCTGTCTGATGGTGTGGACAAGAACTCAGTGGAAGTTTATGATGATTTATTGGGTGGGATATAACTCTTAGAGAGACCCTTAGAAAGACCTCTAGAGGACCACCTGAAGACAATGAGATGCATCAAAGACAAGAAGATACAATAGTTGCACCAACTCTACCTCAAGAAGATCATAATGAAATTCCTGAGAATATCCCAAATGTTGAAATAGTCAACACAGAACCTCCTCACATTCATAATGAACAAGTAGCACCAGTGCAAAGCCAAGTCCATAGGCCCCAGATGAATCGTCGTGCACCTGAAAGACTGAATCTAATGGTTGAGAACTAAGATGGTGAAGTTGATGATTCAGATGACGACGAACCTAGGACCTATACCAAAGCGATGTTAGACACCGATCGGGAAAAATGGATGTATGCATTAATATCTGAAATGGACTCGATGTACTTCAATCTAGTTTGGGAACTAGTTGACTTGCCAAACGAGGTTTACCCCATAGGCTACAAATAGATCTTCAAAAAGAAGAGAGATGGGGATGGTAAAGTACAAACCTACAAGGCTAGGTTAGTGGCAAAGAGTTATAGTCAGCACGAAGGCATTGACTATGATGAAAGCCTTTCGCCAATCGCTCAGATCAAGTCCATTAGGATATTACTTGCAATAGTTGCATACTATGACTTTTACATTTGGAAAATGGATGTGAAAATTGTGTTTCTTAATGGAGAACTCGAAGGTGATGTGTATATGCCACAACCTGAAGGTTTTATATCAAAAGAAAGGTCAAATACAGTGCGCAAGTTAAATAAGTCTATTTATGGACTTTAACTAGCATCCAAGAGTTGGAATATTTGCTTTGACAAGGCTATCAAACGGTTTGATTTTGTAAGAAGGAAAGAGGATCCATGCTTTATTGTGAGCGCGAAATGGAAATGTTATCTACCTTGTTATATATGTCGATGACATTCTGATAATGGATAGTAATCATTCCATGATGCAATGCGTGAAAGATTGGTTGCTAGTTCCTTCATGATGAAGGATCTAGGTGATGCTTCCTACATTTTTTATATAAAGATCTTTCGAGATAGACCAAATTGGTTACTCGGATTATCACAATCTACATACATAGACAAATTGTTAGGGTATATACAGAAAAGCAAGCTTTTGAGCTGCTTTGTATTTGTAAAATCTTATTTCCAAAATTTATGCGTAGATTATTATTTTGTCACATTGTTTTTTCTTTTCATATAATTTGTTATATAAATCATTATGATTAAGCAAATGGTCTAAGGCTTTTGCATTAGACTGAGTGGTGATCAGGTTATCACTGAAGGTTGCTCAGTCGGTTTCTTGCAAAAGAAAACAAGTGGTTCACAACCTAGATAGACTTTGACCATCTATCGTGAAAGGTTGCAATGTCAGTCCAAAACATTTACTAACATTGGTAAACAAAAGACACTGGTGTGGTATAGCACTGAAATGATTCAGGAGAGATAAGTCTTTCTTGTTGATTATTGAAAGACAAGATTTCAGTGATTTTTATTTCTTAATATTTGTATATAACATTGAGCATACATTATTAATTATGCATTGCTTTGATTTATCAAAAGGTGCAGGCTTTTCGTAGTCCAGGAATCCTGATATTTTGGTCAGTGGTAATTAATAACTAAGAAGGTGTTAGGATTGTTATTGCATTTGAATTGTTTCCTGGGAGAGTCCGGGAAAATAATATCCATAAGAGGAGTTCAATAAAAGGTTTTATTATACAGAATCCCGGCCGGGTTGGAATTTATTCCAAAGTATAATAAATAAAGAATTTTGAACTGGAGCACTCTTTGGTAATAGGTATCAATTAATTAAAATCAGCAGTAGGTTTAAATTAATTAATGGATATTAAAATCTTAAACACGGAAAATAAATTAATTAAAAAAGAAGCCTAAATTCTCTGTAATTTTGATTTGGATGGGTAAGTCAATATTAATTTCTATAGTAGTACAAATTAATATTCTGTTGGACTTAAATTAAATTGGGGCTTAATTTAACTAGTGAAGCCCAACAGTGAGGCCCATTCCAAATTTCCTTGGATCACTAGTCTGACCCATCATAACTCTATATATAGGAGAAAGGAATGAAGAGAAAACACTTTTACCTAAACCTAAGTGTGGATTTCGAAAATTACTCTAGCACACACACTACACAATTTTCAAAAATCCCTAGGTTTAAATCCTAGTTCATTGCTCTCTTCATTCTCTTTCAAGTTATATAGGTTTGATAGTTTTGTCCACAAGAGTAGGGAATAGATTAGAAGTTGCAAGGTGAGAGATCAAATATCTTCACGTGGAGAAGAAGCGAGCTATCTTTGTAATATCCCTAAAATGGCCCTAGTTAAAGATACAAATTTTCGGTACGATAAGATCGCCGAATAGGGGTTTCCGG